>CM070010.1:27031921-27341921 GCA_036247105.1 Cirrhinus mrigala
TTGATGGACTAAAATAGCTAAAACTAAATCTAAAACTAAAACAAAAATAATAATAACTACTAGAAAAACTATTACTAAAATGAATAAAAATTACAAAAACACGCAATAAAATAAATACAGAAAATCTAAAAATAAATTCTAAATATTAATAAAAACTACAATAGTATCTCAATGTCACTAAAATAACACTGATAACACATGTATTAAATAATTTTTAGTCACCTTGTAGCCCATTTGGAAGTTTGCTGAGGCCCCCTAGTGGGTCCAGGGCCCCTGGTTGAAAACCACTGCTCTAGAACAAGAATATCCCTTCCTCAAACCATATAATAACCACCTGCCTCTGACAAGCAATAGTAAGTAGCAAATCATGGTTCTGTGTGCCTTTGGTAGCACTAATGTTCATAATTTATTTTCTTTTTCCAGGCCATCAATTTGCAGCAAAGGAAGTGGCTAGAATTCATTCATTTTGAAAGTGACTTGTCAAGGGTGGTTTTGACAAACTAAAAGCTGTTAGATATTAAAAAAAAAAAAAAAAATGTGTGGTATCGTGACTGATATTAGCATAATGTGGATAAATCAATGTCGTTTCGTGCCTGTGAATTTATAAAAGCATTTCAATTCATCTAACCTACTTGTGAATATTAACGCAGATGACAGTGAAAAAAAAACCCTGAAAAATAGTTAAAGGCTGTTCTTTTGGACTTCAGATTTCGTTGACTCAATTACACCTCTGCTAACATGGCAGTGGCAGCGATGCTAATGCAACACTGAGCACACGTCAGCAGAACATTATGCATGTGCCCGATTTACGGCAACTGCCTTCATTACGCAAAACCTGATTAAATGTTCCCTCCAGGCCGAGGTAATGATCCCTCACCCATTGTTATTCATATTCGCTAAGGGTTTAGGGCTAAGCAGCTCCTTGTATCCCCACTTTGGGCTCCATTAATAAAGTCTATTCACAGCCGCAAGTTCGGCATTCGTAAATGACACCTGGGGGTGCCCGCAAATTGCAGATCGGGCCTGGTCGTGAGTGTATTAATGTCCATTTGTTTGTGTGTTTGTGTTTGCGTGACAAGTGGACATATGTTATCTAGCATTTCTAGCAAAGGCCCAGATTGCCCTCGCTAATGCTCGGATGCTCCCCAAAGAATCGCAATGCACATATTTACATAATGCGGGAATGTAAAAACAATCAAACGAGCGGGCAGGAAGGAGGGAGGAGGTGAAGGCAGGAAGGAGGAGGAGAGGCTAAATTTCTCTCTCGTTCTCACTACAGCTATAACAGATGCTGCCGATTACCCCTGATGGCGTCACGCTTCTTTCAACTTCTGCATTAAATCCTCTGAATAGTCATAGCGATTTATTTAAAATTATTTTTTGCGATGGCATGTTGTCAAAACTGTGTTGTCAGTGAAAACGACGCCTTTTCACTCTGGACGGCCGAGCTAATTGGGCCTAGAGGGACTTAGGGAGGTTCTGATGAGATGAACTGAATGTTCTTGTTTTGTTAAAGTTAAAAATGGAAATTTCAAATAACAGTGGGAAGTAATACAGACAAAATGTAGCACTCAAAAGTTCAAAAGTTTACAGGTAAGATTCAGCCAACACAACTTTAACATTCACTGACAGTATTCAAACTACAACTTGGTTGATTTTTTTGTGGTTTGGGGTTTTCAAATGAATAAATTAATACATTTTTAAATTAATAATAATAACTACTTTGCAAGAGAAGAAAAAAAATTAATGTGTCTATTAGTTTTTAAGTATGGTGTCAGTTACTTATTTATACACTGCTGTTCAAAAGTTTGAGATCAGTAAGATTTTTAATGTTTTTTAATGTCATCAAGGCTGTATATATTTCGTCAAAAATACAAATTAAAACAGTAATATTATGCAATATTATTGCAATTTCTAATATTGGTTTCTTATTTTAATATACTTTTTAATATACTTTAAAATATTATTTATTTATGTATGTATGTATGTATGTATTTAATTATTTATTTATTTATTTATAATTTATTTTAAAAAAATTCAGCATCATTACTTCAGTCTTCAGTATCACATGATCCTTCAGAAATCATTTTAATATGCTGATATTATCAGTGTTGAAATTGTTGTGCTGCTTAATATTTTTTTGGAACCAATGATACTTTTTATATTCTTTGATGACTAAAAAGAGCATTTATTCAAAATAGAAAAATGTTCTAACAATTCAAGTCTTTAATATCACTTTTTATCCATTTACACATCCTTGCTAAATAAAAGTATTAATTTCTTAAAATAATAATAACAAAAATAATAATAAAATAAAGAAAGAAAGAAAGAAAGAAAGAAAGTACTGATAGCAAACTTTCTGTATATTTTAACACAAAATTTGTATTTTGAAAAAAAAAAAAAAATTGTTCTTTTTAACTTTTTATTTATTAAGGAATCCTGAAAAAAAGTATCACAGGTCCCAAAAAAATATGAACCAGCACGAGGTTTTCAACACTGATTATAAACCAGCATATTAGAATAATTTCTGAAGGATCAAGTGACACTGAAGACTGGAGTAATGATGCTAAAAATTTAGCTTTGCTTCACAGGAATAAATTATATTTTAAAGTACATTATAAATTGCAATAATATTTTACAAAGTTAATTTTTTTTTTTCCTGAACAAACAACATCTTACAAAAATCTTACTGATCCCAAACTTTTGAACGGCAGTGTTTGTTTGTTTGTTTATTTGACAGTTTAAGTGCCAGTTTAGACTTATGATACAAAAGATTTCTATTTCAAATAAATGCTGTTTTTCAACTTTTTATTCATCAAATAATCCTGAAAAATAAATGTTTCTTGAATACCAAATCAGCATATTAGAATGATTTTTTAATAATAGTAATGACTGCTTGTTTTTCTTATTTGATTAAATATTTCTCAATATTAATGTTTTTACTATATTTTGATCAAAGAAATGCGTAGTATATATATTTAACTTCAAAAGAATAACATTCACCTCTCCTTTACACTGTTGAATCAGAAAGATTCCGTTCCATCCGATACATTCTCTAAATCATCTTTCCTGGTTCAATACCTCCCCAGACCCCCAGCATGCAGACAATCAAGTGTTTTCTGAATCACTCGCCCCACCGCCTGATAAATTATTCAGCTGGATATAAGTAGACACTAAAAATTTAATGATTTGCAGAGTTGGATTCTGTAGAACAAACCGGAATACGAAGACAGGATCGATGTGGCCTGGATCTTAATATATTACTTTAACGGCACAGCCGGGTTGTTTTAATAAAAGCCTTTTGAAATATTGGCCCATATACGTGGGATTTACTGATTTGTGATACTGTGAGCAGATGAAAGAAAACTCGGTTGGAAGTGATATATACACGTTCTAAGGTGAAAGTTATGTTCCTATGAATACAAATGCATTAACAAGCTGTATGTAAGGCAGTATGTATGAATCGCCATATAAAGCTGCATAAATAAATAAACACTCAATCTTCCATTCATCATCTTGGAAATGAAAGGTAAATTTAGATTTAATATGGGGTTGTGATTCACACACCTGCTGAATCCACATATCAAGTGAGCCACACAAGACAATGTCAGTTGGAGTGTGAAGAACTTCATACACATATGGTCAGGATTTCTGTCATTTTTATACTTGGCTAATGATATTTTCCATCCTCTACCCCTAAACCTAATCTTTCTGCCTTTTTAGATCATCATTAAGACAATATATTGTAGAAAGCCACAAAGTCCTTACATTTCATCTTTAGTTTTACTCTGAAGCGGACAGCACAGATAACATTGCATGGGAAATGTATTGTAATTTGGTTCTTCTTTGGGGTGGTTGAGGTGCTATTTAGCACCACTAGTGCATAAGGAATCGGTTAAGCCCAGAATGGTTCTTCAGCAGTTCTTTGGGGGTTTTAAGCCATACAAAAAAACCCATTAAGCCCCTGTACAGTTCTTTAAAGTTTCTCTTAGTCAAGTTGGGGAAAGGATAAAAAAATGACATAAAAATTCAGTGTATTTCTTGAAGATAATGTGGTTCTCATCCTTTTTGCCCCCCAAGGCCCCCCATAGGAAAATATTCCAGGGCCCCCACAAGTCTTTTTGACCCAAGAAAAGCATAAAAGTGTTTTAAAACATCTTTTGCTATTGTAGTAAATTCCCATTCATAGCAAACATATGAGAGTGGAGTAACATATCTATCCAAGAAGGAGAATGGGTTTCCTCTTATGGTTCTACATAGCACCATTTGACAAAGGTGCTGTATAGCACATTTAAGGCTAGGTGCTATATATCACTTAAAGTGGTTCCCCTATTACGAGCCACTGAACCACTTTTAGTGCTATTTAGCACCATTTTTGTTTAGAGAGATGCAATAATGAGCAATACAGCAATAATGCAAAACTATTAAAAAACACAGCACATGCTGACTTTAGACACCTTAAATTAGGTTTTAAGCTGCTAACCTGCTCAGAATTTCCTGGTTCTTTATTCGGATTGTGCCAAACTTCACCCAGGAGGACATTCTGGAAGACAAAAAGTAAAAAAAACAAGAGGTTACGTAGTGTTCCTTAGATAAATTGTAATTGTAAATTAAATACACCAAGCTCCTGAGATCACATTCTAAACTACCTTTATCTTTTTTTTGTGGAATTTCAGTACAATGAGGCTCAACTGATGGGTCACAGATGAGGTCATGCAAATACTGAATGAGTACAGAACAAAACCCAGCAAGCCCAATTGTGTAAAATGTATTTATATTGTGTTAAATACAACCCAGCACTTGTGAAATATGGATAATCCCAGCAATGGGGTTAAATGTTTAACCCAGCCTTCTGGGTAATTTTATTCAACTCAAGTATTGCTTAAAAAAAAAAAAAAAAAAAAAAAAAACATCTTGTTTAATATGAACCCAAAATAGGGTGGAAATTAACATTTATTAATATGTTCAATAAATGACATATTAATGCTGGCTCTTTAATACACTGAATAAATAATGAATAATAATAATAATAATAATAATTATTATTATTATTAATAATAATAATAATAATAATAATAATTATTATTATTATTATTATTATTATTATTATTATTATTATTATTTTATTTATTTATTTATTTTTTTTTTTTTTATTTACAACACATTTTGGGTTCATTTTAAGCCAGACACATAGTCATTTTTAAAGAATAGCTGAGTTTAATAAAACTGCTTTTTGACATAAAAACTGCCCTTATAAAGGACAAAAAAGCTCTCAAAAATCCAGGTGCAAATATTGATTTTTGACACTAGTTGAAGGTCCATTTGGATAATTTTAAGGACCATTTTAATGTTTTTAAAGAATCCTCATCAAGGCTACATTTATTGGATCAAAAAAAAAAAAAAAAAAAAAGAAAAAAGAAAACGCATTAATGTGAAATATTATTGCAATTTAAAATATTGATTTTCTATTTTCATATACTTTAAAATATAATTTATTCCTGTGACGCAAAGCTGAATTTTCATCATTATTACTCCAGTCTCAATTGTCAGATGATCCTTCAGAAATCATTCTAATATGCTGATTTATTATCAATGTTGGAAACCGTGATGCTTTTTATTTTTATTTATTTATTTATTGGAACCTGTGATAGTTTTTTCAGGATTCTTTGATGAATAAAATTTTTTTAAAAGAACAGCATTTATTTAACACAGAATTTTTTTTTCTGTATTTTTGATCAAATAAATGCAGCCTTGATGAGCATAAGAGACTTCTTAAAAAAAAAAAAAAAATACAAATCTTACTCATCCCAAACTTTTATAATCAGATAAAAAAAATAGAAATTGCAGGCCAGACATTATAAATATGAGCACATTTGCAATTCACTAATATACAAAAGAAAGGGTATTGGATTACAGACCATGTTTTGTGTCAAGCAGAGCGTAGAAATATCATAATATTGACAAAGTAAAAGGTCTGAACTGAGGTATCCTGTTCATATGTCTGTGGTATTGGAAATCTATGTCATTTCATTACTCCAGGTTACCTGCAAATCTCTACTGCCCCCAAATGGGATCAAGCAACTAGATGACATTTGCACAGAATATACTATATAATGGTCAGTTCTGCATTTTTGCACACACATTTGATTGATGGTTCCCATTGTTTAACCTGTCCAATCCCTTTTTTTGCACTAAGCAAGAATCTCAGATGCCTGGATGCCAACAATACACTGTTTATCACCAATGACGTCATTTCCCTTCACCTTACGTGAGCACTTACACAGAGGTGCAATTCAAGCAATAACCACACTGTGAAACAGCCTGCAGCCCAGCACGAATCAATGGCTGGGTTTTGTAAACCTAAACACGTAGCTCCAGAGTCAATTATAGAAAGGACAAGACATGTGCCCACCCTCAAGAGCCTGGCCTTCAGACCACGTTTCACCTTATATTCCATCCAACAACACCACCAAACCCTCTCTCCCACAATGACTTCGCAAAAGCAAATGCTGTTGACACAAACATCCGTGCTCATCTTTTATACACTAATAAGGGTGTCTGCACTCCCATGCTTTGTATTCTAGCTAGTTGGCGCTTTGTTTTAAAAGCTTATCCTGTATGAATATAATTGTGCATGCAGAACAGATTTGGTCAACACTCTCAGAAGCAAGAAAAGGCTGACAAATAAGTGCTGAGCGCGAGAACGCTCTTCTAGACCTGCAAGTCAACACTCACTGTGAATCAATAAAAGAAACAGAGCTCAGTTTCCCCATTTATTACTCCAAGAGGCGATAAATTACTGAACAGCACTTCACGCCGCAGCTAATAAGTTCAAAACAGGGGAGTTAGCAACTTTCCAGGGCATTATCATATTCTGTTTCAAATCCGAGCTATTGACATAATTGGGCAGCTGAACACCGCGGTGGCTATAGCAATCCGCGCTCTATTCAGTGCCATGTCAGCCAAACTGCGTGTAAAGAGACTTAAAGTAATAAGGTCTCCTGTGAATTCAACCTGTGCCCTAGGATCCATCGTTTTGAGCTTCACAGTAAGCAGCGCTGCAGAGTTAAATGCCCCGTGTGTGTGTTGAATCACCAATTCACAATGAGGACTTCTGGTCAATCTCTTAAGGAAATGAATGTGGTGGAGTCTCTGAATTGTACACTTAAAAAAAAAAATGTGCTTTAAAAGATTCTCCACAGCGATGCCATAGAAGAACCATTTTTGGTTCCACAAAGAACCATTCAGTCAAAGGTTCTTTAAAGAACCATCTCTTCCTTAGCTTTTTATAATCTGAAGAACCTTCTTTCGCCACAAAGAACCTTCTGAAAGGTTCTTCAGATGTTAAGGCTCTTTATGGGACCATTTAGACAAAAAAAGGTTCTTCTATGGCATTGTGAAGCACCTTTATTTTTAAGAGTGTAGGCATCTTCCAAATGGCTACTGAGGTACCTAAAGCCACTCAAATCCAATATTCACTCTTAAAAATAAAGGTGCTTCATGATGCTACAGAAGAACCTTTTTTGTCTAAATGGTTCCATAAAGAAGCTTTAACATCTGAAGAAGCTTTCTGTTTCACAAAAGGTTCTTTGTGGTGAAAGAAGGTTCTTCAGATTATAAAAAGGTATGACAGAGATAGTTCTTTAAAGAACCATTGACTGAATGGTTCTTTGTGGAAACAAAAATGGTTCTTCTATGGCACCGCTGTGGAGAACGTTTTAAGCACCTTTCTTTTTAAGAGTGTTGTACAGTGGGAAAAATGACTCAGTAGAGTTGAAATTGTAAACATTTTCAACAAATAAATTATGTATGGTACTTTGAAACTGAGTAAATAACTTAATATCAATGTTTTTTTACAATTAAATGTATGTGTTATCATGAGTAACCTTTTCTTAGATACATGCCTTTTCGAGATACTATTTAAGTCAAGTTTACTTAATGGATTTGGCTGTTAAAGACACGATTCTTGACTGATGCCATATTGACTTTTCAGTTCAGCGATGACGAGACTGATTTTTTTCTGCACTGCTAACAACCCAAAGGCACTTAAAAGGCAATAATCAAATTGGACATGAGCAGATTAACTGTCAAATGCTTTAAAAGTTGCCAAATATTCCACAACGAAGCAAAATGTTTGCTTTATTAGCTGGTTCACAACTCCTGCATTAAGCCTTGAAGCTAAAAATCGGCTAACAGAACCACATTTTTCATAGGTAATAATAATAATGTTTTGTTTTAATGTCCTTATCCACTCAGGATTAAGCATGTGCGTTATATATTTATTATATTACTGCATTTTATGACTAAATTAATTGTAATTTGGACTATGTATTAAAGTTTCTTGTATATAATTAATAAAGATATTCAAGGGTCTTTTACTTAATTATCTGTTGAAATTATATATATTATCAAACTTTTGAAAAAAAAAAAAAAAGTAGGTTCGTAAGCATTTACACAAATGACTGAACAGTTCATTCTTCTATTGTGTGATATTTAAAATGTAATTTACATTTAAATAAATTTAAATAAACAATTTATTTATTAAATGATTTATTTATCTAAATACATTTAAATAAATAGTTTAATAAAAAATGTAAACAATAATATATAAATTATCTTTTACAATATTATAATTTTTATTTTATTTGATTATATTTATAATTATACTATAATTAATTAATTTAAATTCTAGAGTAATATAATTTGAATGAAAAGTAACAGAAATCATGAATTTGAAAGAAATAAGAAACTTTAAATATGTGTTAAAAGTGTGGAGATGATTTTCTCCCAGAAATTGTTAGTAAATTTCATAAACAATTACATAAAATGGCAAATAACACATTAAAGTAAATGTGAAATTTTGAAGCAGAAAAACTGAAATTGTGTTTTCTTGTAAAACAAGAATCTATCATTTTATTTATTTATTTATTTTTTCATTTACAACTTGGAAAAAATATATTTTTGCAGTACATGATCATTGTCACAATTTTGATTATTTGATTAGTGACCTAGAAATCTACAAGGTTCATTAGTTAACATTAGTTAACTACATTAGTTAACATTAGTTAACTACATTAGTTAACATGAACTAAGAATGAACAATACGGCAACACTTTATTTTAAGGTGTCCTTGTTACACATGTTGCATGTACTTACTATTATAATAACAACTAATTATGCATAATTACATGCATGTAACCCTAATCCTAACCCTAACCATATAGTAAGTATATGTAGTTAATTAACATTACTCAGTTCTTAAATGTATAATTACACTGTAACAAGAACACCTTAAAATAAAGTGCAACCAACAATACTTCTAGAGCATTTATTAATATTAGTTCATGTTAGCTTCAGCATTTACTAACCCATTATTAAAATCACGTTAAACATTAGTTAATGCACTGTGAACTTACAAACAGTGAACGACTGTTTTATTAACTAACATTGAAAAGATTAATAAATAACTTAATGTAGTGTTCATTGTTAGTTCATGTTGGTTAATACATTAACTAATGTTAACAAATGACACCTTATTGAAAAGTGTTACAAATATTTCGTCCATTTTACATCATGATGTTGAACATTGAATTTCTTAATTTTAAGCTTTGTTTACATTTTAATAATAAAGAAATACTTGATTTTCAGCACAGTAAAAATTATTTTCATTTTTTCAGTGTTTAATGGTATGTCTTCAATGCATTACTTGCCGTTTCTTTGCTATTATTTGTGAAATATACTAGCAATTTGAGTGAAAATTGTTTTTCTTCAGTAAGGTTTAAACAAAAACGAAACGAAATCCAGATTTTTAATGTGTTCTCAGACATTTGCACCCCACTGTCTGTCCCTGTCAAGAGAACAAAGATTTATTGTGGGGGTCAGGGGGGATTGATTTGGACTGTTTGTACAGATCGCAATGTCTTTCTGTCTGTCGTTCTTTCTCTCCCTTTCGCTTTTAGCCCCCTCGCTCTTCCTCCATGCCCTGTCATTACTTGCAGAGCAAGAAATGTCACAGTGGGGCACTGATGTCAAAGCGGTACAGTCCCCTCCTGAGCGTTAAATTAAGCATTCACACCAAAAAGAGACAGAGAATGACCCTTTTAGTTCTACTGTAGACATGTGATACAAGACTGTTTAGACCACCCGGTCACATCGGCAGATGTGGTTTTCGGTTTTGTCCCCCTCTTCCGGACCTAAACCTTCTATAATAGACGTTTACGTCTGAAATGACCTTCAAACCTGAGAGAGTCAGCTCTGAATTTTAATTTTTTTTGTTTCTGTTCTTTTTTTCAATTCATTTTCTCATGAAAATGGCAGACACAGTGGATACAGCATCTATACTGATGGTAAATTTGTTGAAATTACAAGCCAAGTTGCACAAAATACAACAGTACAGTATGGTTGAATGTATGATAATATCATTGATGTAATAAAAACATAAGCAAAAACTCTTTTGTTGACAACTGCAAAAGCATGGAAACGACCCGTCTTTGGCTTCCTTTCTGACATGCGACAAAGACACCATACGCAAAGTACTTTCGCCCTTTGTGAATGAGAGATAATTTTTGCACCTGTTCACCACAGGACTTGCGGGGGAGGATGGTGCAGACGGAGAGAGAGAGAGGGGGGAAAAACAGAGGCAACACAGAACAGAGGAAGAGAAGGAGAGATAATATGAGATGAGAAGCAGGCATGGCAACAGGTTACGAGGGAAAAGCAAAAGGTGCCGATATCTTAATGGTTCAGTAAATTGGCTGTTTGCTACACATCAGCCCACAGACAGACACTCGGCACCACGGGGCCTCCCAGAAAACACAGCAGAACAACAGAGAATTCTCCTAATTATGAGCTGATTGCACTGACAGCAATCCGTGCTCTGATTACAGCTGGAATAAATTATACAAGCCTCTATTCATGGTTAAAGGGCTTGGGCTATTTCTGGCTTCATTCCTTCGTTCCTCACCACAGATAAGGCCTGTCTGACTGTGCTTGGCAAAGATTGCTCTAGTTGGCTGATTTGGTGATACGCACATTTTGTGTTGCTATTTTTTCATATATTCATCTGCTTTTGAGTCATTTATGTAAACAGTGCTTTGTTTTGACATTTTCACTTACATAACCCTATAATTTGTCAAATGCCTATGAAAACGTGCTTGAATTATTAAATTAACATGGAATTATGACAATTTATGAGCATTATGCTGAAGAATTCATTTGGGATACATCCTGCATCAGTGGTTCTCATCCGTTTTGATTGCACTGATGGATATATATATATAAATAATTAAAATAATTATTAATTAATTGTGCTATAATTTAAAAAATTACATACTTTATTTTTTGTTTTGTTTTCATACTCATTGTTATATGCTGATTGATTGTCTAGGTTGTATTGTTTATGTATGGTCTGTTACAAATTCAAAACCTCAATAAAAATTTGATAAAAAAAATTACATACTTTTCGGATTTTTTCATTTACAGAAATTAGTGGCAAAATTTAAAAGTAAAAAGTAAATAAAATAATTAAATACATTTTCATTACATGTTTTAGCAATTAATTTACAGAAATTAATTCTGCTATAATTAAAAATATATATTATTTACAGGAATTAGTGGCAATATTTATTTATTTCATTTGGAATTAAATAAAATAATTCATTAAAATGATTATTTATTACACGTTTTACCAATGCATTTACATGATTTAATTCTGCTATATTAACAAAGCTGACACGCAGCTCAGATTTATTTATTTACAGAAATTAGTGACAATATTAAAAAATAAATAAATAAATATTCAGTACATGTTTTACCAATGAATTTACATGACTTAATTCTGCTACAATGACAAAGCTGACATACTTTTCAGACTTTTTAAATGTACAGAAATTATTGGCAATATTTCAAAAATAAATAATATATTCAATTTTAAAATTAAATAAAATTATTAATTAAAATAATCATTCCTTACATGTTTACAGATGAATTTGCATGACTTAATTCTGCTATAATGACAAAGCTGGAGAGTTTTCAGACTTTTTCTTTTGCAGAAATTAGTGGCAATAAAAAACTAATATTTGAAATTTTTTTTCATTTTTACCAATGAATTTACATGACTTAATTGTAAATTCTTCATTCTGACTTAAAGCTGATTTTTTTCAGGCTTTTTAATTTACAGAAATTATTTTAAATCTTTAAATTAATAAATTATTAAAATAATTATTTTTATCAATGAATTTACATGACTTAATTGTGAATTCTTAATTCCTATTTAAAGCTGAAATACTTTTTCAGGCTTTTTAATTTACCGAAATTATTTTAAATCTTTAAATTAATAAATAATTAAATAAATAATTAAAATATTTTTTTTACCAATGAATTTACATGACTTAATTGTGAATTTTTAATTCTGACTTAAAGCTGAAATATTTTTTCAGGCTTTTTAATTTAGAGTAATTATTTTACATTTTAAAATTAATAAATAATTAAATAATTAAAATATATATTTTTACCAATGAATTTACATGACTTAATTGTGAATTCTTAATTCTGACTTCAAGCTGAAATACTTTTTCAGGCTTCTTAATTTACAGATACTATTTTAAATTTGAAAATGAATAAATAAGTAAACAAATTATTAAAATAATTACACATTACATTTTACCAATTCATTTACATGATGTTTATAATTCTATACATACTAGATTGTGATTATAGAATGTTTAAAAAAATAATATTTAATAATTATTTTTTAATTAAATGATTTCTACCCAATAAAATATTTTACAGCCTCATATTATGTTCATAAAATGGACATTTAATTTGTTTATATAATAAAAAAATTCTAATCATTATAAATAAGACTACTCAAAAATTTTATTCACAGCTTAAGTGTATACGTTTTTGTTTGTTTGTTTTCTGTAAACACATTTTCTCCTAGATTAATATGCAAAGACCTTCACATGTTGTTCTACAACATAAAATACATTCAGTCATACCTCAAATATGACATCCGAAAATGTCATGTCATTTTAGCTTGTGTTTTTAAAGCCCAACTATTACAGGAATGCAAGATTATTTGCCTGACATATCAGGCAGCCATTGTAGACTACCGGATTATTTCATAAATTGCTTTAAAAAAGGGAAATCATTAGACATTCCAGAGGGAACCAACAAAGAATTAGCCTTCCAGGCCCTACAAACTGACGTCATGTACAGGAACGCGGTTTTAATTTTTTCATTAGTCACACAGAAATTACATGCTTCAGCTTTAAATCGAATAATCTTAATAAAAGCGACTTAAATGGTCCCATAGTGCACTCTGGCGGCTTTGTCTTCATTCATGAGTATGATGTATAATAAGCAAAGCACAATTTGTTTTTCTCTCACAGTTCACTGCATTAACATAGTCTGTTTAGATCTGTGACCGGTCTCTTGGTCTGTCTTTGCCATGTAAGTGAGTGAAGCGTCCATTATTCCTCCCTCAGTGGCTTCAAATCATGAGCTCCTCACTGGCCTGACAATTACCATGAATTATCTTTACTTCCAGACAATCAATTAAGAGAATTATTGAACTCCTCCGAAACCTTATCGGTTCTCCCCAGCAGGCCAGCACAGTGAAGATAGATCACAGATTGTGAAACCTCTAAAGACCGACTCTTTATCACCTGAGAATTTGCTTTGCGTACTACCGCATGGGCCTGCAGTCACTCTGTCACAATGGTTAAGGATAGGCTGGCCTAAACAAGCTTAAGCTCAAGCTTTATGCAATAAACTAAAGTGGACTGCAGGTCCTCTGCCAATAACAAAAGATGCCAAGCTAATGGAGTGAAATTATGCCTATTATACAATTTCCCCCAGTGATTAAACGGCATTTTTAATACAGTAACTTGCATTAACTGGATTAGATGAAGACAATAACAACATTAAACAATCCATATAAAGTCACACGCCATTTTTCTGTGTCTTAGAATAATATGAGATTCAATCGAACACAAACAAACACACACTGTTGTCATTACAGTCGTGTGCACCATCCGTCTTCATCCAGCAACCAAAAAATGATCATTTTCTGCCATCTAGTGTTACACGTAAATCAAACGGACGAGGTGAAGCATTTGTGATACCATATTGCCCTCTTATGGATGTTCTTAAGCTTAATAACGGACTTAGATATTAACTCTTTTATCGTCTTGTCTAGTCTTGTCAATAAGAGTTAGTAACAAGTTTAAACGTATGAGCAATTCACATTAGCTTTATTTTGTCATAGTTTTTGAACATATTATCTGCAAAAACATCTTTTAAACGAAAAGAAAACCAAAAAGACTCACCAAATGCAAGGTTTTTATAGATAAAACGAAGTATGAACATCCAATCGCGTTTTTCCCGTTCCTTCACACACGTCCCACAATGATCAAGACTCATTAAGGCTTAATGCGAAACAGGTGTGTGCATTTTTATATTTTTTTGAGAGACTTTTATTTTGCATTCGTTTGATTTTGCATTCGACAACATAATAGAAAACTTTTTATGATAACAAGGTAAAAATAGATTTAAATGACCAAAATAATATAAATGCAATGCTATATAGTCACTAAATGCAGTAAATAATAAACATATTTTGCACCATATTTGATGAACAATGCATCTTATTTTGTACTAGTTTAATTTACATTTACATTTGAATGATTCATTTTCATTTAAATCAGTCAATATAAGGATAGATAGCAGATCTGAAAGCAATACAGATATATCTGTAAAAATCACAAATAAGCAAAAAAATAATAGCATTAAAGACATATTTTGGACAATATCAGCCATTTTATTTAAATAACAACAATAAAATATTCTTAAAATACATATATAAAAACTCAATTATTAGAAATAAATACATTTACATAATATGCATTTAATTAATTCATTGAAATACATTTATATCTTTGTTATTATATTATTATGTGTTGCAGCATCGTGCCATCCAGCATCTATTAATTATTCTAGCAATAGAAAGCATAACAAATATTAACAATAATGAACATTACCAATAAAAAGAGATTTAAATAATCAAGTGCAGTGCAATAACAAATAAAACATATGATAAAAATGTAATACATAATTAACACATATTCACATTAGTTTAATTTGTGAATGATCATGTAAATCCAGGAATACATAAGGACAGATAACACATCTGAAAGCAATGCAGTTACAAATATTTAAAAAAAAAAAAAATGCTTTTGCTAACATAAAGTATATATTTTGGACAATATATAGAAATCAGACTATTAATTTAAATAACAACAATAAAATATATCAAAATAAATATATAAACACCAAATCATTCAAAATAAATAATTAAAAATTAATTTAAAAAAAATTTCTTTATCACTGTTCTCTGTTACACCAACATATATTAATAATTCTGACAACATAATAGAAAATATTTTATTATAACAAGATAAATATTAACAATAAAAATAGACTAAAATGATCAAAATAAAATAAATGTAATAATATAATAAATAAAACGTATAATGAAAAAGCAATAAATAATAAACATATATTTCATTAGTTTAATTTACAATTAAACTTGAATGATACATCTGAAATCAATGCAGTTACAAATACACTCTCACACACAAAAAAAAAAAACTTTATTATCAGAAATCAAATATTTATTATAACAACATATATTTAAAATAAATTATATAGATAGAGAGAGAGAGAGAGAGAGAGAGAGAGAGAGAGAGTCTCTTCTGCTCACCAAGCCTGCATTGCATTTATTTGATCCAAGGTACAGCAAAAACAGTATTTTTTTTCTATTTAATATAACTGTTTTCTATTTGGATATGTTTTAAAATGTAATTTATTCCTGTGATTTCAAAGCTGAATTTTTAGCATCATTACTCCAGTCACATGATCCTTCAGAAATCATTCTAATATTCTGATTTGCTGCTCAAAAACATTTATTATTATTATTATTATTATTGTGTTCAGGTTTTTTGATGAATAGAAAGTTCAGAAGAACAGCATTTATCTGAAGAAGAAATCTTTTATAACATTATGTCTTCGGAATGAAAATGTAGCTTTGATCACAGGAATAAATTACATTTAAAATGTATTCAAATAGAAAACAGTTATTTTAGATAGTAAACATATTTCAAAATTTTACTGTTTTTGATATATTTTGGATCAAATAAATGCAGGCTTGGTGACCAAAAGAGACTTCTTAAAAAAAAAGAAAGAAAAAAAAACATTAAAAATCTTTTGACTGGTAGTGTAAATAAATTATTAAAAGTTAATAATTTAAAAAGTACATTAAAAACTGTTTATTTTTGCATTATTTTACTCCCTGTTGTTTCAAACAACTGTGCGTTTAAAAGATATTAATGTTAACACAAATGAAATATGTCAGACTCATAGAAATGTCTATTTCCCAAACTCCTTCCCTCATTCTTTCTCTGCTGCAGCGTCTTGTAGTTCAGGTTGTAGTATGCAGAATGAGAGGGAGGGGCGGGGTTTGTTCCGTGCACGGCGCTCGGGGCCGCGCATGAGCCGCTGAGCCCAGGACGCGCGCACTCTGCTGCTCGTTCTTTGTCCTCCATTGCAGCTGGTGTTCGCAGCTCCGCCGCACAGCGCAGGCCCGAAGTAGCGCAGCCGCTCTGAGGTTAGTGCCCTACCGCGCAATCTCCAGCCATTTCAGCCCCGGCGCAGCCGCACCAAACAACCCGGCAGCGTTTGCCTTTCACACACTCAGATGCAGATCGCGACGATGCGAAACAGAACTTGGGATGATATCGAGCGCATTTGACAGGATGGCAATTATTATTTTACCCCGCTTAAATTGGGGCAAAAAAATCATCATGGCGCAGTCGCAGGCCTTTGGCCTACTGAATTTAGATCGAATCGAATCGCTTCTGTTTTGTCCAGATGCTAAATGGGATTTCAAGGCTTCATAGCTTGTGTTTACATTCTTGCTCGGGGAAATCAAATTTGAATGCATGTTTAATATCATATTAGCACAACAGCGTTATCGATCTCTCGACTGTTTATATCGCTTTATATGGAGTCGACAACGGTGCCCGGCTAAATTTTATGTAAAAATGATTTCAGATGTTTTGCAGCTTAACAGACAGCTTAATTAGCAGAACGTGTTAATAATAACAGTTTTGAAGTGCGTTAGTGTTTAATATTTCTATAAACCGCCCGCTCTCTTTACACGTAACTGTTATTATTCACAGTTTGAAAATAACCGCCATTTATGTGTTTGTTATTGATGCTGAACTGAACTAACGTTATTCTATATCGATTCACTTATTTCGGGGATTAAAACCTACCTTTTTAATGACTATTTGTGGTTGTTGAAATGTCTTGTCGTGTTTGTGAACGTTTTTCGTGACAAATGTAGCGTTTTCCAGAGCTTCAGTGTCAGGCCGTTGAATTGCACAGAATGATACTGTAGCTACGCGAGCTGGTTTGTTTATCTGTATGGATAATTCATAGCACCTACGTCATCTTTAGTTTTTCAAACATACGTTTTTATTTATTTATTTTTTTTTTTTAAAAAAAGCAAAACGTTTAGTAAATGTAATTCACACTGCTTGCTGTCAGAGATATGTCATTACAGTGTCATATTATTCAATAAAAAAACATAACTTAAGATTTTCAATATGATGTGTCGTTTAGTTTGTCATTGATACAGCTGTAAATTCTTCCTGAAAATTAATATTGGTGTTTTCATATGATTGCACATCGCCAAAATATAATGTATACAGCAAATGTAGGTTGTAAGTTGTTACTAATATTGTTTGTTTACATTACTCTTTTCTACAGAAAGCAGTCAGGCTTATAGACGTTCCATCTCGTCAAAACATTATTAATTTAAAATAAATATTAATTTTCTGAACAAATTATGTTGATTTTATGTAATGATTAGCGCCCTCTAGTGGACTAATGTTTAAAGTAACGATAATATATGCAATGCTTTATGAAAATTAATATTACAAGTGAATAGACAGGAACAGGCCCTTTTCCCTAAACACTAAATGTAAACTATGTAGGGTAAATAGCTGATTTATGGCTGATTAAGGCCACTTTTTGACAATGATCCAATCATATCCAGTGGCCTGGTTTTCTTGGATTCACCCCAAATTAAATGTTTTGTTATGCTGTTTCAATATAAAAGCACATCTGCCAAGACTGTATTAATAATAGAATGTGTTGTTACACCAATGAACCATATGTATAAGTAAAAGGTGATTTTGTCTGTCATTATAAGATTAGATACTATTATTATAGTAGATTACTATTAGTGTTATTAGATACACTACCTGTCAAAAGTTTTTGAACAGTAAGATTTTTTTAATGTTTTTTAAAGTAGTCTCTTCTGCTCACTAAGCCTGCATTTATTTGATCCCAAATACAGCAAAAGCTGTAATATTGTGAAATATTTTTGCTATTTAAAATAACTGCTTTCTATTTAAATATATTTTAAAATTTAATTTATTCCTGTGATCAAAGCTACATTTTCAGCATCATTACTCCAGTCACATGCAGCAAATTAGAATATTAGAATGATTTCTGAAGGATCATGTGACTGGAGTAATGATGCTAAAACTCTTAGTGTATGTGTATTAGATGCATATGCAAATAAAAATACATGTATATGAGCACTTCTCCCCCTCAAAATAATGACACCTTACTTATAAATCTAAACGAAGCTGTTACTTGTAGAATATGTGCTAATATAGTGTTTGTGTGCATCTCAGTGTGTTTGAGAGAAACTGTATCGGGTGATGGAAGACCACACGGTGCATCAGACGGAGCACATGACCACTATCGAGGCCCATGCCGTCACTCAGCAGGTCGGGCAGGTGCACGTGGCCACGTACACAGAGCATGGCATGCTGAGCGCCGACGAGGATTCGCCCTCCTCGCCTGATGATGACGCTTACGACGACTCTGATATCCTCAACTCAACTGGAACAGATGAGGTCACCGCACATCTGGCTGCTGCAGGTAGGTTCAGACTTGCTTTTATCAGACAAACCACTAGATGGCGCACTTAAACCATAAACCGTCAGCTGCCTTATAGCTCAAGATAGAGCAGTTGCCAAGCAAATCCCTTGGAATACACAAAGGGCTGCTATGCATATCCTGAATAATTTAGATTGTCTAAAAACAATTTTATTTTGATTTTATTGCACTAAATTGTTTTCAGGGCCTGTTGGCATGGCAGCAGCCGCAGCTGTGGCAACAGGGAAGAAACGGAAACGGCCGCACATCTTTGAATCGAACCCTTCAATCCGTAAAAGACAACAGACTCGATTGCTTAGGTGAACCTTTATTCTCAGTATTGTTCATTGTGTTGTAGTTTAATATGAATGGTTTTTACAACACCAAGTAGAATGACTTCAGAGATAGATGGATTAAAAATGTCTTTTTTAAATAAAGGTTAAGTAATTTCAGTACTTTAGATTAATGTAATATTAAATTAAAATATATATATATTTTTGCTATATATCTATGTATGCATGTTTGTATAAGAGATAACATACTCTTACAGTGCGTACAATTTTTCTATACCCTAATTTTTTTTTTTTTTCATTTTTACTTTAATTTTAGTTATATTTTAGTTTTAGTTCAGATTTGTAATTTTAGTCACTTTAATATTCTTTTTTTTATATAATAAAAAAAACATGTTTATTGTGATATTTGTGATACTTTTTTTATTCGAGTACTTAAACATTTTTCAATTAGTTGCCAAAGGGGGAAAACAAATCTAAGTTTTTTTTTTTTATGTTATTTTTTTTTTTTATCTAATATTTATATTTTAGCTCAGCATTTTTTTTCTCCTCCAATTAGCCTTCATTTTATGTTTTAAATCTTTACTTTCATTCCAGTGCAGTTTAGATACTTCAATTCTAGTTCCGATTTGTAATTTTAGTAATTTTAATCTGCTTTTGCTATTTCAGAACATTTCAGAACATGTTTGAGCTAATTTCTATTATTATTATTGTTATTATTATTTTATTTATTTATTATTTATCTATTTAATTATTCTTTTTTTTTTTTTTTCCTTTACATTTAAGTGACTTTAATACTTAACCATTTTTCAAAAACATTTTTTAAATGTAAATTTTTCATCTAATATTTATATTTTAATTCAGCATTTTTATATGAATGATGAATGTTTATTGAGCTATTTCTTTATTGAGCTATTTTATTTTTATTTCCGTTTTAGTAATTTTAGTACTTAAACATTTTCAGTTAGTTGCCAAGAGGGAAAAACTCTTTAAAAAATAAATGAATAAAATAAATTAATTTTTTTTTTTTTGAAATGCACATTTTTCATCAAATATTTAATTATCATATTTTAGTTCAGCTTTATCATTTATAATTTTCCAGCTGTTTTATGTATAGCTATTCAGCTATATTCTTTCTTTCTTTCTTTCTTTCTTTCTTTTTTAAGATTTATAATGCCGTTTTTGCCTTTATGATTGGACAAAAAAATTTTTTTTTTTTTTTTAGTTTACACCAACAAACCTAACTCTTTCTATGTCCACAGGAAGCTGAGAGCAACTCTAGACGAGTACACGACACGAGTTGGCCAGCAGGCTATTGTGCTGTGCATCTCTCCCTCTAAACCCAACCCTGTGTTTAGAGTATTTGGAGCGGCACCATTAGAGAATGTGGTGAGTATATTTATTGTGCTTTTTGCCTTTATATCATTTGCACTGTTTCAGATTTCATCCCTGTTTTGACATGTTTTGTGGTCAGGTGAGAAAATACAAGAGCATGATACTGGAGGATCTGGAAAATGCTCTGGCAGAACACGCGCCCCCTGGTGGTGGAGAACTCAGCTCTGAACTGCCTCCACTGACTATCGACGGCATACCAGTGTCTGTGGACAAGATGACCCAGGTGGGCAGCAGGTGGCACTATAGGCCAGAAATGCAAGTTATTGAGTCTTCTGCTTTGACATGCAAATTTGACATTTTCTACGCTCATGGGGCGGCAGTTAATCAAGACAGAGACTAAGTCTCACTTCATCGACTGCAGAGCTGCTGCACAAGTTACTTAAATCCTTTTAACCTGGTATAAGACCACATAAACACTACATTTACAAGCTCGCCCCTTATTCGTTATCCCACATGCTGTTTGGGGCTGGACTGCTGATAGCTAGCATCCCTCAGGACAGACACACCTTGCTTGGTTTGTGGCAGTTGGAGGCAGGTCTGTGCAGGGATCATCAGGTGAGGCTTGTACGCGCGAGTAATTATCCGGCACATCGTGGCCGAGCACAGAGGTTTCTGATTGGCTCCCAAGTGGATTAAGAGCAGAGCTGGGGGAGGGAATGGGCGGCTGATCGGTGTGTTTGGGGCGTGAGATTCCTCTTAATTCCTTCGCCACGTAATTAGACCATCTGCACAAACACAAGGAAGAGCCTACAACCTATGATGCCGATATGGACAGTCTGTTACATGACTTTAAACAGTGTACTTAACAACCGTGTTTAAGTTCAGACATTTAGGTTTAAGCAGTCATCATGATTTATTATTGCCTTTTATTTGCAATAAAATCTTTTTTACATGTATTATATTCAAAACATATTAAAAGCGCATATATATTTATTATTATTATTATTATTATTCTTTACATGTTAAAAATGTGTACAAGATTAATTGGTTATACACTACCAGTCAAAAGTTTTTGAACAGTAAGATTTTTATTGTTTTTAAAGAAGTCTCTTCTGCTCACCAAGCCTGCATTTACTTGATCCAAAGTACAGCAAAGCAGTAAAATTTTGAAATATTTTTGCTAATTAAAAGAACTGTTTTCTATATTAATATATTTGAAAAAGTAATTTATTTCTGTGATCAAAGCTAAATTTCCAGTACTCTTCAGAGTCACATGATCCTTCAGAAATCATGTGTTCAAGAAACATTTTTTAGTATTATTATTATTACCAATATTTAAAACAGCTGAGTACATTCATTTTATACAAAACATATTAAAAGCACATGTATATTTTATTTAGATTATTTAATTGAGTTTATTATGGATTTACTGTTTTTATATACATAGAGAGAGTATTTCTAAGTTATGCTTGAATATATTAACAATCATGACTGGAAAAGTCATTTAAGTTCATTGGTGTTTTGTATTGTTGTTTTTTTATATTTAATTGAATTAATTTAGTTATATCAGAACTACTTTTTTAGCTCTTCCTGAAATCCTTCCTCACTAGCTCTTCGCCGTGTTGTCGTCTGTCACCGTCCAATGTCAGGCTTTACAGCAAGTGTGTTTGTGACAGTGAGAGAGCGGGAGGGAGGGAGAAGCTCTTTTGGGAACTGATTTATTCCTCCCAAGCCAAATTTAGCCTGTGATGTCGAGGTGAACAGACGTTGCTACAAGAGTGCTGTGCAGTACAATCCCTGGCCTGCCTATGGAATTACCAAGGGCACTGAGGGCACTGGGATAAACTCCAACCTCACCCCCAGGATGGAGTTGTCACTGGGCTAATGGACTGCCCCATACAACTCAGTGTGGTTTTTAGAAGTCAATGGACTTAATACGCCCCTTTTATTGTCATGTTAATGGCTTAACAAGTCCTCACTATTTTTTTTTTTTTTAAAGTTTCGACTTTTACGGCATTAGTTTACATTTCAAATCTAACCAAAAGCAAGCTGGCAAAAAATGTGTATAAAATTTCAATTGGTTATACACTACCAGTCAAAAGTTTTTGAACAGTAAGATTTTTATTGTTTTTAAAGAAGTCTCTTCTGCTCACCAAGCCTGCATTTATTTTATCCAAAGTACTGCAAAGCAGTAAAACTGTGAAATATTTTTACTATTTAAAAGCACTGTTTTCTATATAAATATATTTTAAAAAGTAATTTATTTCTGTGGTCAAAGCTAAATTTCCAGTACAATTTAGAGTCACATGATCCTTCAGAAATCATTCTAATATGTTGATTTGTTGTTCAAGAAACATTTTTTAGTATTATTATTATTACCAATATTTATTTTTTTCAGGATTCTTTAATGAATAGAAAGATCCAAAGATCAGCATTTATCTGAAATAAAATGCTTTTGTAACATTATACACTATACTAGAGTCAGTATAATTTTTTTTGTGGGAAAGAAATTATAGAAATTAATAGTTTTATTTAGCAAGGATGCTTTAAATTGATCAAAAGTGATGATAAAGATATTTATAATGTTACAAAAGATTTCTATTTCAAATAAATGCTGTTCTTCTGAGCTTTCTATTCATCAAAGAAACCTAAAAATATACTGTTTTCTGTTTTCACAATGATGAGCAGCAAGTTAGAATATTAGAATGATTTCTGAAGGATCATGTGATTGGAGTAACGATGCTAAAAATTCAGCTTTGAAATCACAGGAATAAATTCCATTTTAAAATATGTTCAAATAGATAAGTTATTTTAAATAGTAAAAATATATTTTACAATTTTGGAGTACTTTGGATCAAATAAATGCAGGCTTGGTGAGCAGAAGAGACCTTTTTTAAAAAATGTTAAAAATCTTACTGTTCAAACTTTTGACTGGTAGTGTATATGTTGGATATTTTAACATTTTAAAATGTAATTTATTAATTTGATGTCAAAGCTGAATTACTCTAATCTTCAGTGTCACATGATTCTTCAGAAATCATTCTAATATGCCGATTTACTGCTCAAGAAACTTTTTTTAAAATATCTTTACACTCGCTTTTGATTCATTTAATGCATCTCTGCTAAATAAAAGTACTAATTTCTAATTACTAATCTCAAACTTTTGAACGGTATGGTACTAACCCTAAAGGTTTTTTTTTGTTTTGTTTTTTTCTTCTGGTCTAAACAATCTATAGTTCAGTGGTGTACGTTCCATCCTCTCAATCTCCTGCAGTCAGTGGAGCCTCACCCATAGATTAGCCTTTAAATAGAAACCTAATAGTTTACTTTTAGCTTTTCACAAGCTAAATGTGTGGACAGACTGTCTGCACTCAGCTGCTGAAGGAAGAGGAAAATCAATGGCTTGCTGTTTTCAAACTCTTTTCACAAAGATTTGATTTTTCCAGAGGCCATGCTTTGCTCTGCCACTCCCAGTATAAAATCTCTCACAGTGATTATGTGCACCCTTTGTTGCTTCACAGGCCCAACTCCGAGCGTTCATTCCAGAAATGCTAAAGTACTCCACAGGCCGTGGGAAGCCTGGTTGGGGGAAAGAGAGCTGCAAGCCCATCTGGTGGCCGGAGGACATTCCTTGGGCTAACGTACGCAGTGACGTCCGAACAGAGGAGCAGAAACAGAGGGTAGTGTTGGGTGCTCGTATTACGACTGGGCTGTAAAAAAATAATAGCTTTATCTATATATGTATGTGTTTGCTTAAAATTATAAAATGCTTTAAAAATTAGTCTTATTTAGAGCATGTTTACTTAAAGAAGAATACAGTAGGAACATTTTATTGTATGAAAAATGTCACAAGTGATGACGCAAACAAATTATTAAATCAGCTACACTGTAGTTTTGTCAGTTTTCCGCAAAATGACATCTGAATTGAAACAAATGTGCTAAAGCTTGCATCATCTTGACTTATGGAGGGCTTATTTCCGTTGGAAACAGGTGTCATGGACGCAAGCCCTGAGGACTATAGTTAAAAACTGCTATAAGCAGCATGGGAGAGAGGACCTGCTCTACGCCTTTGAGGACCAGGTCACCACACAACAAGTTGCCACAACAGCCACACACAGCATTGCGCACCTGGTGCCGTCACAGACCGTAGTGCAGACTATCAGTAATCCTGATGGAACAGTCTCGCTCATTCAGGTGAGCTCGGGTCCCAGCTGTGGGAACAACTACACGGTTGTTTTTCACTACGACATAAACTAGCTCCACTGGAGGACTTCATTTAGATCAGGGGGAGACCAAAATATTGAATAATAGCTAGTAAATCATATTAAGGTCAACATGACAATATATATTTACTATTTACTATTTCTTTAATACATGCAACTATTTTTTTTTTTTTTTTTTTGGCAAGAAATTAACATTTTTTTTAATTTTATATATATATATATATAAACAAACTCAATTCTAAGAACTTAACTTTTTCTCAGAATTGCATGATATAAACTGTCAGTTGTGCGTTGTAAAGTCAGTATTGCATGATATAAGCTCAATAAAGTAAAATAAATCTCACAATTCTGACTTTATAACATGCAGTTGCGAGTTATTAAGTCAGAATTGTGAAACATAAACTTGCAATTCTGAGAACATTGGACTTTTTAACTCATTGCAAGTTTATATCTCATAATTCTGACTTTATAGAGAAAAGGAGACAGAATTGTGAAAAAAAAAAAAAAAAGTCAGAATTGCATGTTTGTTTTGTGTAAAAAAAGAATTGCGACAAATGTTTTTTTCTCGCAATTTTGACTTTTCTCGTATATGCAAATTTATAACTCGCTATTCTGACTCATAACTCGCAATTGTTTATATCACCTAATTCTGAAACAAAAAAGTCAGAATTGCAATTTTGTATTGCGCAATTCTGACAAAAAAGGTAAGAAAAAGTCAGAATTGTGAATTTTGTTCTCAATTAAATTTAGTTATTTTGAAATTTTTATACCTGAAACAATCCTGAAAAAAATGTCATGGATTCCACAAAAATATTAAGCTGCACAGCTGTTTTCAATATTGATAATAATGTGTTTTGAGCATAAATCAGCCTATTACAATGATTTCTGAAGGATCATGTGATACTGAAGACTGGAGTAATGGATGCTGAAAATTTAGCTTTGACATCACAGAAATAAATAAATTTATATGGAAAAGTTCTAATTTCTTGTTAAAAAAAAATAATAATAATATTTAAAAAATATTTGAAAATATTACTGTTTTTACTGCATTTTGGAAATTTACAAACAATCTTATGAGCATGAAAGTCCTCTTTCAAAAATATTCAAAATTCTTACCAACTCCAAACCTGAATTGTTCAGTTTTGTTATGCTTCTAATATGATTATATACTTTAAAGATTAAAAATCTCTAGTGGTCACATTGCAGTATTTAACCAATACTAGTATTTAACTATTCCACAGGTTGGAACAGGAGCCACAGTAGCAACACTGGCAGATGCGTCAGAATTGCCAGGCACAGTGACGGTGGCCCAGGTGAATTACTCCACAGTGACAGATGGAGAGGTAACGTCAACACACTTTCTTTTCTAAATATTTCATTAATTTGCATCTTGTGCGTGTTCTCTCCTGTCCTTACACACATCCTGTGACCCTTTTAGGTCATATCTTTCCCTTCACACCTCTCATGTGTTTCTAAGGTGGAACAGAATTGGGCCACACTACAGGGAGGCGAGATGACCATCCAGACAACGCAACCGTCAGAGGCCACGCAGGCTGTGGCATCCTTAGCCGAAGCTGCGGTCGCTGCCTCGCAAGAGATGCAGCAGGGGGCAACTGTTACCATGGCACTCAACAGGTACTCATGGGAAGTAGTGGTGAAGTCGGGGTCAGAGAAAGAGAGAAAGGAAATACTGAACCGCAGCAGCATCTAGGTGCAGGTTTATGTCCCCAGGGTCTTGTTACCTGAGCCTGTTCTCCTGTTTATCACTAGCAGGTAGCAGCCCAGAAATACAGCACAGCGGGAACAATTGGTTCATACTCCATTCCCACAACAATTAGGCTGAGGAGGCATTGTTTTCTGCTCAGCGGTCTTCATTAAAGCAGTAAATCCACCGTCAGTCTGCTGAGCATAGTCAGGACATCTATAAACGGAACTAAAAAAAAAATCTTTCCCTCTACTAAAGCCCTGTATCACTGTAAATAGTCTAATTTTTAGTATTATCTCAAAGGAAATCATAATAGACAGTATTTAAAATCTATTTGGTATAGAAGCCCATGTGTACCATACAAGATAAAAATCATGCTTTGTTAAATTTAAATTATGACATTAAATGCAATAAGTATGGCATAAGTTGAATTTGTAGGATGAGATTTTAATCATTATGAGGTGACACAAAATAAGTAAATTGAATTTAGTCAAAATGATCAGGTCCAAATTTAACATAAAAAGTCAAAATTCTAAATTTAATTAACTTATAATTTAGATGTTTTATCTGACTTTTTTCATTTTTAGATTTAACAGTTTCGAATGTCAATTGATTTAATGATGACTTGTCAATTTCAGCTTTCATATCATTTTTGATTTTGTCATAATTATGTCAATTTCAACTTTGTATCTCATAAAGAAAGTCAAAATTATTACACTATGTTGTCAATCTTGTCAATTATGACTCAAAATGTTAAAATAATGACAGACTTTGTCAAAATTATGACTTGTCAATTTCAGCTTTACATTGTGAGCTGTCGTAATTATGACTTATGTGTTTCAATTTTGACTTTATCTCATTATTTCAACCTTTTTATCTCATTACGACTCAAAATGTTGAAATAACGACAAACTTTGCCAGAATTGTCATATACAGACATATACAGCACAACTGCGCTCACGGCAACCCGAGTTCGATTCCCGTCTCGAGGTCCTATGTCGATCCCGCTCCTCTCTCTCTACCCAATACTTTCCTGTCATCTCTCCACTGTCCTGTCTCAATAATAAAGTAACAAAAAGCCACCTCCCCAAACCCCCCAACCCGACAAAAAAAAAAAAACCTTTGTCAGAATTATGACTTGTTTTAATTTTGACTTTTTGTCTTATTATTTCAACTTCTTATTTCATAATTATGACTCAAATTGTTGAAATGACAAACTTTGTCCAAATTATGACTCGTCTGTTTCAGCTTTTCATGTCAGCTTTGTCATATTTATGACTTGTTTGAATTTTGACTTTTTATCTCATTATTTAAACTTTTTATATCATAATTGCGAGGCAAAATGTTGAAATAATGATAAACTCAAAATTGTGACTTGTCAATTTCAGCTTTTCATGTCAGTTTTGATTTTGCCATAATTATGACTTAGAATGTCAATTTCAGCTTTATATCTCATAATTACAAATGATAAAGTCTCAATTATGGCATACTATGACTTGTCAGTTTTGGCTATTCGTGTCAATTTCCATTTTGTAATAATTTCAAAATTTTCGCTCTTAATTATTTTTCTAAAGTGACCGTAATGGGCTTTTACGTATTTTGGACATCTATGATGAGAGCCAGCAGAGCTTGTATAGGGACAGTGGTTATTATTTTCTGGTGCCTTTTGAGTGACGTCCTGCACTAGGGGGCAGTACACACCAATCCACATTAATGCTTTTCAAAACCTAGTTAAATCCTGTATAAAGTATTGCATGTTTATGAAAGCGGGGCTTTTGTTAGATTATTTTCTAATTTTTTTTTATGTGTGTGTGTTGTAGTGAAGCAGCAGCTCACGCAGTGGCGACATTAGCAGAAGCGACTCTTCAGGGCGGAGGACAGATCGTGTTAGCAGGAGAAACAGCGGCCGCAGTTGGAGCTTTGACTGGCGTCCCAGATGGCAGTGGTACGAACCTCCTTTATATCACAAGCAACCACATTTACACTCTTTACCCCCCGGCACGCTCGTTGGGTCAGGCTGAAACACAACAAAGTGGAAAGTTTAGGGTGGGCAAACATATGAAGAAACATCCCTATCATCATTACTCGTCTAGGTATGTGAGGGCATGTATGCGCCTCATGTAAGGTGTGTCAGAGCGTGAGGAAGCCCGTGGAGGTCTACTGTAATCCCCAGGGTGTTTGTGGGACAGATGGTGTGTGTGTGACCTGTGTCACAGACTCCAGCCTCTACACTTCTCGCTAATCCTCGCTTTGCTTCAACCACTAAGCGCTCTGCATATGCACGGCAGCTCTCAGTACTAGTGCTTACACATGCATTAGAAGGCATGTTACACTGGAATAGCAGCGCTAATGTGTACTGGAGGCATTCGTTACGGTGTAGTGAAGTGGCACATAACACATTTTCTCTTTTAGCTACAATATACTGGAAGTTCAGTTAAAAGAAACCAGAATATCATCAAAAATATATGCATTTTTGTGTTCTGACCATAGCATTCAATTTGCAGGCCATTTTATTTCCATAATGTGACATTTCTGATGTAAGCGAAAATGGAAAATTATTGCAGAGGAAGGGCAAGTAATTTGATTTTTATTTAAGATTACAAAGACAAACATTTTTTAGGGATATACTAGTAAACTAGGGATATACTAGTACAATTCTGGCCAATGCAATAAGCCAATAAATCTTTTGATGTTACGGCTAACAATTAATAAATAATAATAAAATGCTTTACAATAAGGTTTCATTTGATAACATGAGTTAAAGTGTTAGACAAAATTCTATAATAATTAATACATTTAATTAATAAAAAAATAGCACTTATTATGGATTCAGCTGTAACAATTAAAATTATCCAGTATCGGACAATATGCAATTAATATTTACTGACAACAGTTGATATGGTGCATCCTAACTCTTTTTTTTCTTTTATAATAATTCACTGAAGGCAAGGCAAGGAACATGCATTAGTTAAATTAAAAGTATGACATTAAAAGTCAAAAGTATGACATAAGTTGAAATTATAAGGTACTAAGTCATAACAAGATTTTAAAAAGTCATAATGAGATAAAAAGTCAAAACAATTGAAATTGAAATTTTAAAAGTCATAACTATGACATGAGTTGAAATTAATTACTAAGTCATAAGATTTTAAAAAGTCATAATTATGAGATAAAACAACAAACATGAGATAAATTTAAAACAATTAAAATTGGGGCATTAAAAGTATGACATGAGTTGAAATTATAAGGTCATAACGAGAATTTAAGTCATAATTATGAGATTAAAAAGTGAAAACAATTAAAATTTGGACATTTAATTTCTTAAGTATAACAGGAGTTGAAATTATAAGGTACTAAGTCATAAGATTATGAAAAGTCATAATTATGAGGTAAAAAGTCAAAACAATTAAAATTGAGACATTAAAAGTCATTAAGTATGACATGAGTGGAAATTAGAAGGTACTAAGTCACAACAAGATTTTAAAAAGTCATAATTATGATTTTAAACAACAACAATTATGAGAAAAATTCAAATGGATAAAATTGAGACATTAAAAGTCATAAATATGACCTGAATTGAAATTATAAGGTACAAAGTCACAACAAGATTTTAAAAAGTCATAATGATGAGACAAAAAGTCAAAATAATTAAAATTGGGAAATTAAAACAAGGTACTAAGTCATAATGATATTTTTAAAAGTCATAATTATGAGATAAGACCATGGTCTTCCAATATAAGACCATGAATATGCATTAACAAACAAAATGTCCATTTTAATTTAATGTTGATTTTAATGGGTAAAATGATTCTGCTTTAAGTTGGTCCAATCATACCTAGCTATTTCCCAGTGACCAGTCTTACCTAGTGTCCTGACTTACCCCATTGCCCCCAGTGACCAAAGAGAAGCCCCTCCTCCTCCCCTTCCTAACCCACCAGGAACCCTCTTAAAGGGCTTTGATCCTCTCCATTATCAGTGTATAGTCTAATCACAGAGCCAGCTGTCAGCACCGGGAAGCCCAGTCTATAAAACACACACACACTCACATGACATTAAGAGAATAGACAGGAGCAAGGGGTGTATTTAAACATAAAAGCTGATTAGCAGGCATTAAAACTACATTTAAAGACATTGGTGTCAGGGCCTTTCCCCACTGCTGGTATAAATATTTGACCGTGGTTATTATATTTTCTTTAGTTTTAATGTATTGGATCACTCAAATGTACAAGTTTAGGTTTATTAGGAATCGTACAGTGAAATATGATTTGGCTAACATACTGAACTATGTGTTTTGGGGGGATTGTAGACTAACTATCTCTTAATTGACCATCTGTTGATTTCTCTCTCCCCCCCCCCCCTTTTATCTTTTTTTTGTGAATGAAGGAAAAGAGTTGCACGATAAGAGGATGTCGCTTTATATAACACTGTACTGATCTTCCCTGAAAAGGTTAGTTGTGTACAGAGAATGCTAGTACGTCCCGTTTCCCACATACGTAACAGAGCGTGTTGACTGCTCATCTGAACCAGCAGTGAGTCCCAGAGAGCAGTATTTGCCCAAAATGAGGCCCTCACCTTTAAGCTACGCAATTAACCCTAATTTACGCTTCAGCACTGGTAGGCTTGGGGAGAGAGCGTAGTCAACAACAGACACTTGACGGACAGCCAGCGTTTATTGACCTTATTCAATCAGTGAAATGGCAGTGCGGGTGCAGCTTTGAAGTGGCTGGTCTGAGGTAATCGTGACTGATTTGTGTTTCCTGCTCCAGTGCCCCTCTTTCGCTCCGTAAGCTTCGTAGAAACCCTCAGTGTCAGAGTGATTGAGGGTTTGTAGGCACTCAACTCAAAAAAACAATGCTTCCAAACTCCCCGTCAATTATTGAGACACGATGTGATTACGAGAAAACAGAGCATTTGGATTGAGCCACTCATATGCCGTGTGGAGAAAATGATTTTCTGATGTGCTTTTTAAGGCACGAATCTCACAAAGAAATGTCTGAGCATATATATATATATTTAATATATTTATATATATTTATATATATTTAATAATTTATTTTTTATTTTATATTTTTATCTTATGTATTGTTTTGCTTGTTTTAATTATGACAATTATTAGGAAGCTTATTAGTCATTGTTTTTATACTTTATTATAATAACTTTACAATTTAAATTTATGTAATTAGTATTTATTTAGTTTAATTTACAGTAATTCAAATTAGGTGAGTTGCTTAAGTTGTCCATAAAATTTGCCTATTTTTATTACTTTTATTTTTTATTTATTTATTGTATTTTGTGATGAATATTTCTTGATAGGTTTTGTGAGAATTAACTAGAATTGAAATGATTCTTTGGCAATAAGACAAAATGCTCAATTTTTCATGCCTGTTTGAGATGCATTTAATGTCAAAATGTAGTTGTTATTTAGATTTTTTTTTTTAATAGTTAAATATTAAATCATATTTATTTTAACATGCATTACGTTTTATTAGTTTTGATTATGACGATGATTAGGAAACTCAATTGTCATTGTTTTTATACATTATTATAGGAACTTTACCATTTAAATTTATATAATTAGTATTTATTTAGTGTAATTTACAGTAATTCAAATTAGGTGGGTTGCTTAAGTTGTCCTTAAAAATGAGTCTCATTTTAATTTATTTACTGTATTTTGTGATTAATATTTCTTGACCGGTTTTGTGAGAATTTAATAGAAATGAAAGGATTCTGGGGCAATAAGACAAAATGCTAAAAAAAAAAAAACGTATGCCTGTTTAAGATGCATTTAATGTAAAAATTCCAAAAAAAATACATTTTTCATTCTGATTAGGTGGGTTGCATAAGTTGTTCTTAAAAATGAGCATGATTTTACTGATCTGCTTTTGTGTTAAGCTGCGATTTATAAGCAACTTTTAGCTTGGGGAGATTGTGTCTGCTTGAAAAGATGAAGTAACTCACAAGATAAATGGCAAGTTTGATTGAAATTCAAGCCTTTCTTTGAGACGCTGGGACAGGGTTGCGCATCCTGAGACTATTTTAGGCACGCTTCTATCAAAATAAACGCGTAATGCACAAATCCGTTGGCCTACAGATACCTTCCTCTTAACTATGAAACTTACTGGATAGGTTAACTAGTCACGGTTGGTTCTGACCTTCTGCTTTGCCCATATGAGTTTGCAGCCCAGACAGATTGGCTACCCTGCCACCCGTTCGCCCCATGTGACTGCAGCAGTAATCCAGGCTGCTCCGCTCACAGCTGGGCATAGAAAAGAGAGGTAGATTGAGAAAGAGAGAGAGGGGTTTACCTCAAAAGGAAGAGAGAGAAACGGAAGCTGGGAGCGGCCGCCTCAATTACTCCATTGTTCCGCATTGCAGTGTGATGCAGTAGCCCTGCCCTCAGCCCGCTTTTTAGGGCCGGCCCAGTCCACGTAGCACGCAAACTCTAACATGGCCGCTCGATTGCGCACAGGCTCTGCGGCCTCATCTGACCGCACTTCAAAAGTCCCCTCCCTCCAGCTGTCTCAGATAACAACTACGAACGTCCCAAACCACCAGGCCGCCACCTACGCTGATGACATCACACTTGTGCTAAGCATCTTCAGCTAAAACAGTTTGTACCAACAAATGTAACGGGTCTATGTCTCTTTCCAGGTCTCGTCCAGATTCCAGTCAGCATGTATCAGACTGTCGTCACCAGTTTGGCCCAGGGAAATCGACCCGTTCAGGTGGCCATGGCTCCCGTAGCCACTCGTATCGACAACACGGTTACGCTTGACGGACAGGCGGTGGAAGTGGTGACCCTAGAACAGTGACATACTCTACCCCTGCAGGTGTGTGGGACAGGACGTTCGGCGCCTATGTGAAATAGCTGCTGGAATAAAGTGTAAAAATAATATTTGGACCTGTTCACATACGTCTGCAGGGGGTTGGAACGTTTTTTCATTTTTGTTTTTTTACATTGTACGCAGTTCATTGTCCTTTTTTTCCTAGTGTTTGTTGTTGTTTTTTGTTTTTTTTAGCTAATGTTTGATTCATTTATTGCAGAGGATACTTAGGAATTACAGGCTAATTGTTTTTCTACAATTGCAATTAAAGAAAACAATCAACCACATTTTCAGCCCTCAAAAACTGGCATAATTTGTTATTTTCTTCCCTTACATGATTTGCGTTGGTCATTCTGAATATTTTCTCAGTTTTTAATCTAGGTTTGTGTACGCGTGTATATATATTGTGAAGCATCTTGTGCCATATTTGAGTCATTTCATTAATATATTATGTGTAAATTGCATTACGATTTTAGTGTTAGATCCCATCGACTACTGAGATGCATGTTTTTTTTTTCTTTTTTGTCAGTCTGTATAATGTAGAATTCTTTGTATGCATTTCACATAACTCCAAATGTAAAAAAAAAAAAATGTTTGACCTTGAATGATTATGTGGTATATTGAATGAGACCACCATTTCCTGTCGGTACAGAATTGTTCTGAAATTTGAGCACTCAGTGCTATCTATAGACTTTCACTGAATTGTACTATTAATCGATAACTATAAATGTTGACGACAGTGATGAGGCTGAAGATGTAGCGCTCCATATCGTTCAACTTTTATACTTCAGAACATGAACAGAACTTGTGGTATATTAGCATTTTGGAAACTGATTCTGTTATAAAACTGCTGGGGAAAATGTTTTATTTATTTTTATTTATTTTTCCTTAATGTTTTTATTTCGATGTGCGCTCATATCCTTGAACAACACACATTCACATATTGAAAATGATTAGAAGACGCATTCTGATCTTACTGCATATATTGCAAAGTGAAATAACCATAAATTCATATCTTTTTCTTTATCTCTCAAGCTTTTCTTGTATTGTTTCAATGCAAATTTGTGTGGCAAATATGGATGATTTGTTACTGTTCAGCACCTCTTCCGCACATAACCCATCACGTTTTCTGCTCCTGGTTGGATTGAATTTTTATACGACTGTAAAACCTCAGAACGAGATCCTTTTTATGTAAATTTTGTAAAATATAAGGTTTGATGAAACTGATCTCTCCTGTGTTGCTGGTGAAAGGATGATGGTGACATTGGCAGAGTTTGTCTCCCTTTTTATCCAGTCTTGGAAATAAAATGGCCACTATTCAGAATTGTGCCTTTGAAAATTATTACACAAAAATAATCATATGTGACAGAGCTTTTGCTTTTAGAATACATGAGAGTACATAAAAATATTTGAGGGAATTCACTAGGGCTGGGTTTTGACACATTCACAGTTTGATTCAATTCTGATTCACAAGCATTGGAGTCGATTCCCAATTCGTTTCGATATAGATTATATTGGATATATATCAGGTACAGTACTATCAAAAATAGGCCTACACGAGAGTCAGTTGTACTACATTACTATAGCCTAATATTGACGGTCAAACTGAACTTGATTTGTATACAAACGCTTAATTATACTGTTTTAATAATAATAATAATAATAGAGTTACTATTACATCATTATATTTCTACTCCAATTCGTTTTTGAAATACATCTAAATGGTGGTTGTCATAAACTATACGGATTTATTCAAACATAAACATACAGAACAGTAAAAATTATAATGAATATGTTATGTGGTGCATATATTTAGCAAAATGCTACTCTCTAGGGTTTCTTTTTCTAGCTGAATAACGAGTTTATGTTCACGGAGTATGTTTTTTCTGAGGTAAATTTGACGTTACGTGAAATATTGTTTACATTCATATTGGCGCCATTCCGCGGTTTAAACATACTGATTGTGATTACATGAGACAGGATACGGATTCGGTAAGTTGTACTCTTTCTTTTAACATACCTTTGGATGTTCATTCATGTTATTTCGTGCTGAAACCGGCATTTAAGCGGAGGAGATGATCAGTCTATGCCGCTTCTCTTGAACTGAGGCGCTATCGTGATCGGTCACTCCATATTAAACAGCGGCAAAACGGCATTTATTCTTTTAATATTGTAATTAAATAAACAATTTAAAATCTAAGACTTTGTTTCATATCATAAGTAACAAAGCACAACGCTTATTGCGATTTATTGGATGGAATGTGCGCTAAAATGTTCTATCCATTAACTAAAAACAGGCCAGACTAGTCGATTACTGGAATTTAAGAATCGATTTCTTTTTGTTTCTGGATAAAATCGAGAAATCAATATTTTTAATCCAGCCCTAAAACTCACAGTGCCATTACAGTTCATTATATTCCAGATAAGTTAATATTTGGCTTCAAAGGGAGCTATGCAGTGAGTTCAACTGTTTTATATTGAGGTCAAAAGTTTACATACACCTTGCAAAATCTGCAAACTTTTAATTATTTAACCAAAATAAGCGAAATCATACCAAATGTGTGCTATTTTTTATTTAGTACTTACCTGAATAAGATGTTTAACATAAAAGACGTTTACATAATCCACAAGAGAAAATAATAGTTGAATTTGTAAAAATGACCCCATTCAAAAGTTTACATACTTTTTATTCTTAATATTGTGTTGTTACCTGAGTGATCCACAGCTGTTTTTTTTTTTGTTTGTTTGTTTGTTTAGTGATAGTTGTTGATGAGTCCCTTGTTTGTCCTGAACGATTAAACTACCTGCTGTTCTTCAAAAAACTCTTCTTTGATTTTTTTCAGCAGTTTTGTGTATTTGAACCCCTTTCCAACAATGACTGTATGATTTTGAAATCCTTCTTTTCACAGAGGACAACTGAGGGACTCATATGCAACTATTACATAAGTTTCAAATGCTCACTGATGCTTCAGAAGGAAACGATGCATTAGGAGAAAGGGGTGTAAACTTTTAAACAGAATGAAGATGTGTACATTTTTCTTATTTTTCCTAAATATCATATTTTTTTCATTTAGTACATGTTTCCCAGAAGACAAAAGAAGTTACATTAACCCTAATCTTAAAATTCAAATAGTTTTCATGTGATTCTGGTCAATACGAAATAAAAAATAACATGCATTTTGTATGATCCCTCTTATTTTGGTAATATAATTAAAATTTTGCAGATTCTGCAAGGTGAAGGTAAACATTTGACTTCAACTGTTCACATTGCTATACAGTGTATTTTAGCACAGCTGGAATGCTGTATTGACCAATCAGTATCCAGAACTATAACTTCATGACCCATACTAAATCAAATAGTGTCATGAATCACAAAATTTGAGATCAAAATCAATATAGGACTTGGTAATTTGTGTGCACTTTGATGTCACCCATCCTACTAGTCAAGGTCATTAGACATCGTCCACTTTTTTTTATTAAGTTAAATAATCTCATCACAAAAACTCCATGACCTCTTTACAAAAAAACACATGGTGACATCCGCACCCCACCTCCAGCTTGTTGTGATGGATGGGGCTCCTGTTGCATCATAAGCCCTGATCCCTCCCCTCCTGGCTAAAACCTGGATTTAGGGCCTGTGTCCTTCTGCCGAGGGAGGAAGAGGAGGAGGGAAACGCACTAATCTATCAGGCCCCGCACACATCCCAGCATCCCACTCCAGTTCCAGATTACCAGCGCGGAGCAGCACGATCAAAGAGAGATGTAAAGCATGTGACTGTCTAATCCCTGTCCGACCACATCCGTTCTGAACAGAGCAAAACGAGAGGGAGACGTTAAGGGAAGTGTGTAGGGAGAGCGAGGACTTGTGTGCTTGTGGTTTCCAGGTCATGGTGGCAGCTGGCAGGAGCTGCTCAGTGCACGCGTGCGTCAGTCGTGAGCTGCAGATTAAGGGACTCTTATTAGCACGCTTTCTGAGAATCAGCCCCTGGCCCCGCCCTCATCCCGTCCAAGTGCTCGGGCCAATCTGTTCCTCAGTCGGGGCCGTGTTCACAGAACAGCGTTCAGCTCTAATCCGAATACATAACCACAATTCTATCTTAACATCCGAGTGTTACGTACCTGATTTAAGTGTGATGTCATACGTAAGACTATTGACAAGTGTAGTGCAATCACTGAGTAAATTTTTTCATAGCAGATACTTACATAACCCAAATACAAAGGGTTCCAAAGGGTTGTATTTTTCTAATTTAATACTTTAAAAAAATTAAATAAAATAATGTTTTAAAAAAATAAGTTTTCAATTTTACAACATTTAATAATTTAGGTTCATTTATAAATATAGATTTGTGTACTCAGCTAATACTAGAATTGGATAGACAGACCGGAAATTACTGGCAAGAGCTTTGCTAACACAAACAGGCCAAAGCTACCATAACACTCTGTCTCAGAGCTGTAAATGTATAGGAATCCTCATTAGTTTTATCTTTTTATGAGGGTTGCCATTAGCCCGGACAAATGCTAAATGGCCGTCTGGTGGTATTGTGTCATCAGGGGAATATGGGGCAGAGGTATTGATTGTGTTAAGGAGAGGATATGGCTCTGACGGGGCTGACGGCTCCAGTCTCGGCGGGGGGCTTGTTCTTCCAGCCTGGAGCTGCACAAACTCTGGGGCAGAGCTTTAATCTCTACTAATCGTATCTTAATACACACTACATCCCTCTGGCCCTCTCTCTTACACACACACACACACACACACACACACACACACATGCATGCTAGCCGTAGCTCTGAACTAATGGATTATCCCCTCTACTAAACCTAACCTACCTGTCTGTCTGTCTGTTTAATTAATATATTATTCTGAAAATATTCAGATCGTTATTCAGAAATCTATCAGTCTATGTGTGATTATGATATATTACTCAGAATTATTCATATTATCTACCTATCTATCTATCTGTAATGATATGTTATTCAGATATTTGGAAATCTATCAATCCATCCATTCATCTATCCATCTATTTAATCTTCCATCTGTTTGTACATCCATTTATTCAGATAGATTATTAGATTCAGATAGATTATTCAGATTATTTATCAAAAACCAGATTGATAATATTCAGTATACCAGACATCTGTATATATATATATATATATATATATATATATATATATATATGATTATGATATCTATCCATCTATCTGTAATTATGATGCTATTCAGAATATTTGGAAATATGTCTAACGGTCCATCAGTCCATCCATCCATTTATCTATCCATTTATTTAGCTTCCATGCGTTCGTCTGTCTATTTTTTTCAGAATATTAAAAAAAAATTATTGATAATATTGAGTATATTCAGAAATCTGTCTATCTATATATGATTATGATATCTATCTATCTTATCTTGTCTTGTGTTATCTATCTATCTCTCTGTAATGATAATATATTATTCAGACTATTTGGAAATCAGCCCATCCATCTATCTATCTATCTATCTGTAATTATGATGCTATTCAGAATATTTGGAAATTTGTCTATCGATCCATCAGTCCATCCATCCATTTATCTATCTATCTGTCTATCCATTCATTTATTCAGAATATTCAAAAAATATGATTGATAACAGTCAGTATTTTCAGAAATCTGATTATGATCTCTATCTATCTATCTGTAATTATGTTATTCAGAATATTTGGAAATCTGTCTGACGATTCATCCATCCATTTATCTGGCTATCCATCTGTCCATTCATTTATTAAGAATATTCAAAAAGATCTGATTGATAATATTCAGTATATTCTATCTATCTATCTATCTATCTATCTATCTATCTATCTGTAATTATGATGTTATTCAGAATATTTTGAAATCTGTCTATCGATCCATCAGTCTATCCTTCCATTTATCTATCAATTTATTTATCTACCTTACATCTATTCGTCTATCCATTTATTTAGAATATTCAAAAAAAAAAAATCACATTGATAATATTCAGTATATTTAGAGATCTGTCTGTCTATATGTGATTTTGCTGTATATCTATCTATCTATCTATCTATCTGTCTGTAATTATTTTGTATATATCCATCATCCATAGTATATATTAGCAAGTAATAGTAGTTATCTATTTCTAAAACAGCTTGCATATATACACACACACTTATATTACACTTTACGTAACTATTTCCTTGAAACAAAATCATACAATGAATAAAAATGCTTAGATGCTTCCTGAGGTAGGTGATGTATTATTCCCACCACCTCCATCATCATCGTCACTTTCTTACATCGATGATGTTCTCGCCATCACACGCACCTCGGCACCAGACAGTGCGTAAGAGAGATGGACCCTAATCTCATTCCACTAATGCTCTCTTTACATTAGAGTACAGACCGAGCTCTGTCTCAGCCATGCTCTTTCTTTCTCTCCTAACCAGGGATTATTCACTGAATGAGAGAGGAGAGGTCGGTACAGAGGAGGGGGCCTGAAAAATGCTGTGTAACCCGACCCGGGCGGCCCATCTGGAGAAGGCCCACATGGACAGAGATTTCCCACAAAGCAATTACTGCAGCCGAAGTTTCGGCAGTAATCTGACACAATGTTCCTTTCTTCTCTAGCATACGCATATTTGCTTTGGATTGTCTGATGCAGGCAGGTAAACAGCACACAGGTGAACAGCACTAGCAGAATGAAGATACTAATAAAAAACAATGAAGAAAGCTACATTTAATAAGATATTGCGATGCAAAAGTGAACCACGATAGTGGTTTCTGCAAACACTATAGTGGTTCAAATGGGTTCTTTGGCTGATCTTGTTATCATGAACATAAATTGTCTAGCAAATTCTCCATATTTTGCTTAATGTGAGTGAATCTTCAAACCATGAGGTTCAGATTCAGTGCCTCCTCAACAGATACATTCACCATCAACCAGAGACCTGAAGAGAGTGATTGACACTAGACATAACATTACACTTCAATGATGGCTAATGTTTTCATATTGTCATTCATTCTGTATGAACAGATTTATGCAAAAGGAGATAAAGAGGACTTAATCCAGCAATCCTCTCCTCACCTACATTAGCAGCCCCTGACCCAGATACAGGGCCCGGCCTCTCCCTTTACCAAGCAACAAAACACAAGCTGTTTCACACAAATGCCAAACCACTGAGTTCTTCAAGAGCTGTTTCATACAGTTGTTTTTTATTCATTTTGAGTATACGCATGTTGGTTTCAGGAGATGTTGATTAGCAGCTTCTAATACACATAATTCAATGCTCTATTTTGGCAAACACAGCCCAAAAAAAAAGAGAAATAAGCCAGACCGATCCAACACAATGAGATTCACTAGAATGAAAACCAAACATGGCCGACTAGTATCAGCGAACAGCTTGGATCAATGACCGAAGCATCAGGAGCTTTGAGACTGTGTTGTGCAGTGGGGGAATATTTGAATTTCACCCCAACCTGACACTACTCACAGTCACTCACTCGGGGGGCGGAGCCTGTGACGTCATTGAAACGCATTTCGAACCCATTCTCTCAATTCTTCGGAGATTGATATCCGTGCTTCACAGTGGAGATGTTCTCAGGTAGTAGTTGGCAAGTCTAGAACCACCGGATCTGACTATCTCACCAGTGTGAGTTCTACCATTGCCAAATACCGTCGGAGAACCTTCGGGTTTTGTCCTTGAACTCCGTAGCAGAGGAGAAAAGGGCATATAGTAATACAAATGTACTTTTATTTCATACTAAAGATAATGTAAATAAAAAATAAGAGATGAACAATTATTAAAGGTCTTAACTGGGTCAGAAAAATTGCTCTTACTAGGGCCTAATACACTCTCATGTATCTTTTTTTATCTGTTCGTCCATCCATTAATTCAGAAAAAATCTGATTGATCACAATCAGTATATTCAGAAAATCTATCTATATATAATTATGATATCTATCTGTAATTATGACATGCTATTCAGAATATCTGAAACTCTGTCTAATCAATCTGTTCATCCAGTTATCTATCTGCTCATCCATTTATTCAGAATATTCAAAAAATCTGATTGATAATATTCAGTATATTCAGAAATCTATCTATATATACATTCTTAAAATAAGTTCCAAATAAAAGTTCCAAAAAGAACCATTTTGGGTTCTCCAAAGAACCTTCCTGTGAACAGTTTTTAAAGAACTTTTTTTTTTTTTTTTGAAGAATATTTTAATAATCTGAAGAACCTTTTGTGCAATGGAACGGTTCTTCAAAGGTTTATTTTTGAGAGCGTAGGCATGAAATAGCCCCTAAAAAGTAAAAACCTCAACAGCACATCTTTTTAGTCGGCAGCTATAGCCTTGCACACAAGCACAGAAGCAAAAGTTGCATTGATCGATGAAGATGCAGTTGCTTCTAAAAGGAGATGAATATCTGAACGTCCTCCAGGTAAGACAGTTCAAAGGCATCTGATGCAGGCAACCATTTTAGTGTCATAATGCAAAACATTTCTCTGCAAACCCCACCGCGACTACTTCTTTTGGGGTTCAGCTGCAGTGATCGAAAGGAAAATGTCTTCACGAAGATACGAGATTATTGAATTTTCGGCTTTGCGCAGCAAAGGTCGCTTCTTATGTTACACTGGGCAGAAGGACTGAAAATAGAACATGACTGCCAAAGAGAGGATCAATCACGCCAACGGCCTGCTGTCTGTCCTTTGTGATCACGTGATTTTTAGCAGCACTTCTGTCTTGTCCCATATTGGCACTACACATAATTGCTCAACGTATATATAAAAAAGCAAAAATGTGCTAGTGCCAAAACAGGCAAAGAAGAGGGATAAGAGAGCATCCAAGAGTTCCGCTGAGAGTTTCGAATCCGTACCCAGAAGCAAACCGGACATCATGTGGTTCTTTCTCTGCTCTGTTTATGGCCCTTTGGTAATTCACTGATAGTGTGCTTTCACAGTGAATTCTACCAGTGCCATACACAGAACAGGAGTCTGTCAGCTTCACCCCTTTAAGACAACCTGTGGCCTCCAGCAACACCATTGAAAGAACGACAGAGCAGCGGGGAAGGGGGTGTACGAGGGGAGGTGAAGGGGAGATTTGGTTAAGGAGGTTGAGAAGAACCCTTCTTCCTAAAGGGAAAAGAAAGAGACAGAGAGTGAGAAAGGAACGCAAAAGTGCATCATAGAGGTTTTTTAGAACGATAGCGAGCCAAGAATGCAGTACAGAATAACCCTGTGTAATGAAGAAAAATGTTAAATCAGAGGACAGTAAGACTTTTTGGGGAATCGAACCAATGACCTTGACTACCTTGGCTTTTCCATCACCAAGATCTACTGTTTGAGGACACTTTGAAAAAGGCACTTCTAATTTATTTCCATTTTGGAAAATGAAGATTTAAATCTAATTTACGAAGGTTTTTCAGTACGGTTTCTTTTGTTGGATTGTCACTGAGATAAAAGACGCACTAGTGATTTTCCACATGGGTAGATAGAACATTTTCAACCAACTGAATCACAAAATGCTGACATTATCCTCCATAATGTGCTCAACCAGACATTTTAATTAGCTGTTGAGGAGATTAAACCAAGTTGTATGCATAACTATAACACTTTATACTGAGAACGGACTTGCATCTCCTTAAGAACGAAAAGTCCCTTCCTCAGATAAAACCATCTTTAGATAATCTTTAGAGATTATCAAACAAAGTTCTGGATTTACACCAAAAGGATGATCTCTTTACTGTGAAATGCATGTCCAAGTATATTGTCCTTCAAAACACAGCAGTAAAAGCCTGCAGAGATCCATCAAAATGCTCCTTTACTATCCTGAACAACATCATCAGCATTGACTAAAGTGACACGAGAGACGCCATGTTGCTGGGTTCACTAGCCTTAAGCAAAAAACCCAACACAGCACCCAAGAGAGCTCACAGCCTTCGAGACCCCATATCTTCTGGTTACACGCCATCTGCTATAGAAGAAGCCACCAGACCTAGAGCACCCTCCTCCCCTATAGGCAAAGCCTACAGCCCCACCCAGGAGGACCCAGGAACAGCCATTAGCTCCTGCTCCCTCTGCTCCTGCAGGAGATGGAGGCCAGATTGATTCCAGATCAAAAATGATGTTCTAAGTGATTTTTCAGACGCCCAAATGGCTCCCGGAGCAGGACTCCTCTTGCAATTTCCTGGAATAATCAATACCTCTAAAAAGCCAAGTTGAGAAGCCAGCATTGTCAAATTGGTCTGGCTGGTTCTGTTTCGCCCCCACCCCTGCGTAATGAAAGAAAAAAATTCTCCTATGATAACATCATGACGACTTAATGGTCTATTTTTGCTGGCTGGATTGACAAGGCAACATTAAAAACGAAAGTGCTTAAAACAAAATGTTATCACCCTCGCAATTTCACAAATCGTGAATACAAATGCGTGAAACCGTATAAAATGTCTAAAAGACTGAAATAAAATTATAACCATTTTTATTTTTCGTTTAAGCAACCTAACGCAACTCTTCATGGCATTATGCCTGCACTGCGTCATATTAATGCCCGGTTGTTTTTGCGTTGAATAGATACCGAGTTATCAAAGTTTTTTTTTGGAAGATTTCAGGCTTTTATCATCATTAATAAGTTGCGTGTGGGAGCGTTCGTCACCTCTTGGTAACCTCGTTCTTAAAGCTCCTGGTTAATCGCATTTGTCTAATTAGCGAGCATCTCCTCGAACTTTAGTTATTTTAGGAAAGATTTGGCCAGACCAATTCAGTCTCAGTCTCCCCCAAAAGGACAACGCCCGGGGCCACTTGTGCTCTCAAGGTGATTGTAGACAAAACAATCGATGTAGATATCTCGTGGGTTGTTTACCTGAAAATATAAAACTATTATCTTTTGTAGAAATTCTAAATACACTTATTTTACGTATATTTTAAATATATTTATTGTTCATGTATTCGTGCATTTATATATTTTTATGTTGAGGCGTAAAATTGAAAACATAAAAAATGCACTTGTAACTTAGGGTGCAAATGAAATAATAATTACATATATATATATATATATAAGAAATTGTGAAGTGTTGGTCCTGAGACATTTACTTAGGTAATTGTTCATGTGGGCTTAATGTTTGGCATCGTACTAGAATCACTGTCAGTGTCATTGCTTCATTTTTTATACACAATATTTTATATCAGATGTATTGATATAAATAACCCAATCATCTTGCGATTAATTCTGGGTTACTTCGACTAGACTACATGCAGTTGCCAGAATAACGAAATGTACTTACTAAACAAATCTCTTTAAGCTTATGCAAACGACGTAGGGCAAACTGAAAAATCAAAAAGAGAAATAGAAGAATTACATTCTGCTAGATTTTGGCGGGACCCTGGAAAAGGTGTAGATGGTTTAATGACATTAAATACTTTTGGGAAGCTGACATGCCCTGCGGTCTGACATGCTATACGCCATTTAATACCTTTTTAAACTCAAAACTATCAAATAATTCCTCATTTTTTCCCGCTATTATGATGCAGCGTTTTTTATCCATTATACGTGCGGTTATGTTGAATTATTTATACTTTCAAAATTATAAAATAATTAAAAACTAGACAACAAACAAACGAATTAGTGAAGGCAAAAAGGTGTTTAAAATAGGAAAACGAAGTGGACCTAAAACATACAAGTTTTCTCAAATATCTAAATGAATTTGAACGTTAGAAAAATGATGTTGATAAAACGTTGCGTCAACCATACAAACATCCAGCCCTATTTTTTTCCAGAAGGATGCTGTGACACACACGCTGCTTATTTTTTGCACTGAGGCTACAATTATCCTGTTTGATAAATAACTAAAAAAACATCCAATTCAATATATAATCACGTTTTTTAAAAACGAATAAATAAATACAAAAACAAATAATTTTTGTTTCTCTTACTCTATAAAACCCGTAAAAATAAGTGTATACAAAGGTAAACAGGCAGGGTAGCATTTCAAAAAAAGAGGACAGTAATTATTCAGGAGCTTACCTGATGCACGTCTCAAAATCCTAGCGACTTTCTCAGGACTCGGCTTCTTTTTCTGTACACTCACAAAGCTTTAAACTCAACTAAAATCTAAAACCTCGGTCTTACCGACCTGATTTGCACAGATTCGACGAAAACCTGAACGACTGCTATTTAAAAACGGCTTGACTTTTTCTCCAAACACCACACGCCGAGCTTGCGCTGATTTAAACTCATTCGCTTCCATGAGTGAACACGGACTTATCAAGCTCTCTCGCCGCATAATCGAGCATTTTTCAATGAGACAAAGAAGTCAAAGCGTCGTCACTGACTTCCTGAGTATCAAATAACAAATGCAGCCCAGTTTCCCCCCCTTCTTACATATTCTCCCTCTCTCACTCTCTCTCTCGTTTCCACCTGGAGAGTCGCTGTACCTGCGCAGCTCCAGGTGCTCAAAAGACTCCCAGAATTTTCGTAACGCACAGAAAATTAAACGCGTTGAAACGCACAGAAGGCAGCTCGCTTGTTTAGTCTGCAACCGCGAGGATTTGCCAATGGAAAGATAATTAGTTAAGCATCTTACCCCAGTGCCGAAGGAATAATCCAACCCTCCTCTTGTCTCCTGCATTTTGCGATGTCACTAACTCAGGTGCTTTTTTTTCTGGCCTTTTAAGGTGGAGCTGACGGGAGGCGAGGCTCTCTGATTGAGCTCTGCTGCAGTTCGACCATACAGCTGTCACTGGTTTACTTCATCTTCGGATTAAAAGATTTTCAAACCCGAATTATTCGGGAGACGGGTTTTAATTTTACCATACAAAAATGATGAAGCGAGCAGCTTTTTAATTGCAACGACAGCATCTTGTTTTTTTTTTTTTTTTTTTATAGTCTCGAGTAGTGTGGGAATTATTTCAAGATTTCCAAGGCGCTCCGGTTTTCGTCCTGCGCAATTTAAATTGTGTTTGGCGCCTTTAGCGCAGCTAACAGTTAACTAACATATAAACCGTTTTAAACATAATACTAACGACTAACTCTACAACAACGAGATAAATGTCACTTAGCCTATATTTTCTATTATGTAGAATACTCATTTTGTCAGCGATAGCTTTTGCTATGTTTACCTCATACCGCGAATTTATTTAACGAATTCTGAGCAACTTTTTTTCGTTACAGAAACGTTGTTGAAAGGACTACTTTGTTTTTTTTTCGTCGGGGTACGACTTTAAGTCGTGATATATTCGTTTGTCAAAAATACAGCTTCCAATACTTTTTTAATTTCGTGTTTCATCACGAAACGCAGTTACGTTTTAATTTAACTTCGTAGCGTACATTTCACTCTGACACTGTACGTTTTGACCTTTATTTATCAGTGTTGTAGTAGGCCTGTAAGTCTAAGCAATTTGAAAAATTATAGCCTCAATAAATTACAAATAGAATGGCTGAATATAAGCTCTGAAAATAGTTATTAAGAACGCGATGTCTTTAATATCCCAATGTTTTGCCTAAATTGTCCTTCTATTTAGTAAAAATAAAGGCTCCCAATGGATGTTTTTGCAGTGATGTAATAGAAGAACCATTTTTGGTTCTCCAAAGAACCTTTCAGTGAACAGTTCTTAAAAGAACCTTTCTGAAGAAAATTAAAAAATCTAAAGAACCTTTTCTGCATTTGAAAGGTTCCATGGATGTTCAAGGTTCTTCATAGAACCATCAGCGCCAGTAAAGATTCTTTTTTTTTTTAAGAGTGTGAGGCACAGCCTCCTACAAACAAACACATCTTTGGACCAAATTTGACGTGTTGTGTCTGTAGAGGGCCAAGACAGGTGTTTACCTGTATTACTGGCAGACAAAGAGGCTCTGTCTGCATTGATAGAGAGAGAGAGAGAGAGAGAGAGCAAAAGGGGGAATGTAAGAGCTCAGCTGAAGAAAAAAAAACATCTTGCACCAGACTAAATTGGTTTGCTGGTCCAAATTTTGAGCTGGTCTAATCAAAGATGATTGTTGACTGGTTTTAATGATTATTTGGTGGTTTTGTGCACCTGTCCGTTGATCCGTCTGGAAGTTAAACCAGCTTAGGACCAGCTAGGCCAGGCCAGACCATTTCAAACTATTTAAAACCAATTTAGCCGTTTCAAAACAATATTTCTATAATTATTATTAAAAAAAGAAAGAAAGCACAATATTCAGCAAAGCCTATCAATATGTGATAACGCATTGCCTTGGTTTAGGATTTTTTCTCCCTGTGTGTGTCCCGCAGGTCTTGGGTTTTGGGATCAGATGACATCATCCAGATGGCCAGTAATGAACAAGCGTTCAAACGCACCATTTCATCTGCTCTATATGCCTGCAGGCCCTACCAGCTACAAGCATCCTTTTACATAACGGTCCTCCTCAGTTAGCAGCCTGAGTCCATCTTTGTGCTCGACATGTTGCTTGAAAAGTTAAAAAATAATCAGAAACAGGACCGTATGCTGTTTTATAAATCTAAGCTTAATTTAATTCTATCAATTTCAAATCTAAGATAATACATTCTGGCCTGTCAGGCTGTGCCCCAATGTCAACAACTTATAAGACTAGGACAAAATAGACGTCTAAAAATAAAATGATCTCAAGTTAAACTGGTATAAATGGTTACCCCATGCAGGCGTCATCGCAGACATCATCTCTCCATCGTGGAAGGCATTAGGACCTCTTTCGAGCAGCCGCAGTGCAGTCGGTGCATCACACTCTAAGTGCTTCCACAGAGTCTGGAAGTGATGCTATCCTCCATTGGGTCGCTGTTCATATATATACCGCTCACTGTTACCCACAAGCCCCGAGTCCACTTACCTGCTGTTGATAGTTGAAGCTTACACTGACACCTTAGTGGAAAAAAACGGCTCTATATTTTTAAATTATGCCAGTGGTGTTAGTCTGGCGGCTCTGGTTACATCTATTCAGACCGAATAGCCAGAGTGAAATCTATCCCGAGGGCTCTTTGTTGACCAGTCAGCCCTGGTTGAGTCGTCCCCTCACCCGTCCACCTGATTAACTTCTGGAAAAGTCGAAACACGAGCCGCGGATCACCTGTATGAGGGAAGCTGAGTGAAGCTCTTGAATTTTTAAAATAGTCATTTCGTTGCAGCTACCTGTCGGTCCATATGACGTTTAGAGCCCTACCCACCTGCCAGGACGGGTATCGGGTGTAACCGGGCCACTCTTCTGGCACGACCGACGCGCCTCATCGAATGATACACGATACGGGCCCACAGAACAAAGAGCATGGTGGAATAGCTTACAGATGACCAACGGAGCATTTGATGTATTGACAAACGCCCATCCACTGCATGAACCTCGTCTGTTATATTATATATTAAATTTTATACACTTAAACTTATGAATGTCAACTCATGCTCAGACAATGTGCCACCAACAAGTCACCATTTGTCGTTTAAGTGTTATGATATTTTATGATATATGAAATTAGGATAAAAGTTTGTAATTGGAATTATTAATATAGACTCTAGTCTAAAATATGCTTTAATTGGAAAGCGTTCTTAGTGCATTTTAAGGTCAGCATTACAATTTAAATAAAGGAATGTGTTCAATTTTGGCAATGAGTTCAAGTCTTTATTGTGGAAGTTTTTTTCATAATAAAAAAGTTAAATAAATGTAAGTTTTTTTTTGTTTTTGTTTTTTTTTTTAAATTTAACACATTATTCTCATATAAATAATATAATATATACAAAAATAAAGATTACATTTTTGTATTTCTTTTCTATTCATATATGTTTTTTTTTTCATTAATGCTGAAATTAAAAAATGTTTATTGCTACATGCAGGTGTTAACCACTATAAAAGATATATTTAATTCACATAGAGAGGAATTATTATATTTAGTTATAGATATATTATTTATTTACAATAAATATACTGCCTGTAATGCACTATACAGATTGTTTGTAATAATTCTCAAATAATCACCTATAATTAATCTTAAAAATGTTAATATGCTCCATACATTATAAATATTATAATCATGTTATTGTTTTGATCATACTCACAATTAAAATACAAAAAGATAAAAAAGAACAACTGAAGACAATATTAACAATTTCTCGGTGCCATAAGATTGTTTTAGGGCACCATTTCTGTAACTCATAATTTAGTCACTTATTTGTAAACAAATAAATGCATTACAGTTTTATTTCTTAAACATATTTCACAGCACCACTTAAAAGCTCTTAAACAAGCTGCAAAGACACAGGAAGAAGAATGTTCACTGCAGACTGTCAAAAAGCTAATTATCATACTAGTGGGAATGATGGTTTGAAAATATACTGAGATGCTGTTAAAAGACTGCATGGGGATGTAATATAGTTAATATTGATCTGATACTGTTAGTTTTGGCTCTAAATGGCCAGAAACATTTCAGAAGATAATTCAGAATTTAAAAAAGCTTATGCATTAATTGGATTAATCAAATAATGCAGTTATTTAGCATGTATCTGAATGCAATGATATTTAACTAATATAAATACTAAAAGATTAGTCAGTTTCAGGCATGGAGTTTATATCGTCCTGTATGTCATTACCTTACCGACTAGGTTGGCTTTATCAGTCGCCTTGGAGACGGTGAGTCAGAGCATCTGCCATTTGTGTCTTTGTCTAAGGCGTTTTTAATCAGACGGTCATCCATTAATAACGGAGTTGGGCTGGTTTAGTAACCGAGTCCTCGACATGAGAGACGCTCAGCCGGTCAAGATCCACCGTCTCACATGTCAGCATCAGGATGCCATTTCACACAAGACGCACTGTAACATGAAATGAAAATAAGGCAGGAGTTTAGCGTGTGAGCTTGGTTGTTTCTTACTCTCATTTTGTTATATTTTATCGTATAATAACGCGGTTATATCAGCCACCTTGCCATATGATGCTTTGGTAAGAGATATGATGATGATTCTTGGGTGTATCTGGCAACTCATTTACTGATAAGAATTCAAAAGAGCAGACGGTGATTATTATTGTGATGGCTATCAACCATCAAAACTGATGAAGTAAACAAGTTTGTCCTTCATTCTGCAGCACTTTTTTGTATATCGTTGCATAATTGCGTTTTCTGTGTCTGCCATCTATCATTTATTGCGATAACAAATCCCAACACATTACCTCTAGGCTCTGTAGTCCAAAATTGTTTTAAGTGAAAATAATGGAGACATTAACGAATATAAAAAGAGTATCAAGCTTCTCCTGTGAGTTCGTCGAACCGCTGGGACTGGTCACGTGACGGCAAACTCTGCTTCCAGCCAATCACGGCGGCCATCTGGGGCTGGGCATTACGTCATGCAGACCTGTAGCCCTCTTGACCATCGCACTGCAGATAAAGGCCTCTAAATATTTCATTGAGGAGCTCAGGTTTCTCCAGCACTGGAGGTCAGGGCTTTGGAAAGTAGCGGTATACGCACTGTCCCGTTTCTAGCCGAGCTCGATGTCTCCTTCTCCTTGACTGTCTACGGACTCAGTGGAAATGTTAATGGGGGAAAGACTGGTATAAGAGTTACAATGAAGTAAAACAGGTGTGCTAAAAGCACAACAGAAAAGGGAATGAAATGGAGAGGAAAATGTGGGAGGGTGAGGGAGAGTTTGTATTTATTTTTAATTCCATCTCTTTCTAAAGCACGAAAGAACAAGAGAGAACAGATTGCTGCGTGACAGAGACATTTTGGCTGAAAAGATTAATTTGCCTTATGTTACTAAATTGTTTCTTCCCTTGTAAAATGAGTGACATCGTCCCCTGAAGGCCACCAATGGTACTGCAGATGGATTACGATTCTACTTTGTGTAGCTTGAAGGACACCTGGTGGCCAATGTTGAATTCTGCACATAAAATTGGAAACGTTGATCATATAATATAATATAATATAATATAATATAATATAATATAATATAATATAATAAGTGACCATGGACCACAAAAGGGTTCATTTTTTAAATCAGCTGAATAAATAAGTTTTCCATTGATGTATGATTTGTTACGACAATATTTGGCCGAGATACAACTGCAAACAAACCAAAAGAGAGAGAGAGAGAGAGAGAGAGAGAGAGAGAGAGAGACAGAGAGAATCGCCTTTAAAGTTGTCTAAATTAAGTTCTTAGCAATGCATATTTACTAATTAGAAATTAAGTTTTGATATATTTACGGTGGGAAATTTACAAAATATCTCCATGAAACATGATCTTTAATTAATATCTTAATAATTTTTGCCATAAAGGAATACTCAATAATTTTGACCCATACAGTGTATTGTTGGCTATTGCTACAAATATACCTGTGGTCCACGCTCACATATAGGCCTAATATAATAAAGACGATGTAATTCATAAGCACTTAATACATTAAGATAGCCTGAATTATTTCTGCTATGTCTTTATGATGTAATCTATAAAGTCAATGGGCTTTTTGGAGTACATGCAACCATTTTAACATATTTTAATTGACTTAAACGTAAATTATTCTCCTCTTGTCCACTTTGGTAACATGTCTGTCATCTAGTGGTGGTACAGAGTAATAACAACATGCAAATAAATTATAAGACCGTGGGAATGTTCATCGAGCAAACAGCCCTAGAGGCTTTTACAATCTACGCACTTAGCGGATTTGAATTCTGGCTAGTGTTCAGAATATGTTTGAATATTTGTCATATACATTCAAATACACTGGAATATAATTTGGGTCATTCCCAGTACCATTTGAGCGTTGTATTGTTTCAGATGTGTTGTAAGTTAAATATACTTTATATAAAAGTGTATAGCAGAATATACAAATGTGCTCTAGTCAAACCCATGGCAGTTTTTTTAGTCCGTTGTGATATTTTATTTTGTAAACGATTGTATGATCAAGCTGTATTGGATGAAACGTTTTAGAGGGAAAACGACTAACCAATAACGCAGGACATAACATAATTAATTAAAACTAAATTATAATACTTACTAATATCTGTGCTCTTGTTTTCACAACAAATATGATGTCACTTCCTGGAAGTTGGCCGTGAGGAACTGTCTCGTTAAAGAGGCATCACAGGGTTTCTTCAGTGAAGAAAATTAAATTGAAGACAGTACAACTTTTAGAATACTTACCAATTAAAGCAAAATTCCCAAGAATTATTTGCTTTATTTTTACGTTTTGTCATAAAAAATAAAAATCCAATTTCATGTTAGAAGTTAGCATAGCAACTAAGCAAGAACTGGACATGACAAACAACACAACATACACTTGTTTAATATTCACCCCGTGTTTATTTAATTGTGGTATTGGTATAAAAAATGAATGTAATTTTCTGCTTATTAAATTTTTTAAACTGCGAGTTTAACATTGTACCAAATGTATTAAGATATGTATGATGGAGGCAATTGTGATACTGTCATAAACGCACATACAAACACATCTACACGAGTTAAGTTGTTTTGAGTTTTTCCCTATTTTTATTATCTTTGTTAACTTTAAAATGAAAATATACCCCAAAATAAAATTTGTCATCATATAGAAGGTTTGCATTTACCTCTTTACTTGCGATACTCGCATGTAAACAACAGCATGGATTGCATGGTTATTGTACTACTGAATACATGTTTACTGCTAATTCTACATCATATAGAGAAGGACTTAGTAAGCAGGACAGGGCGCAATATTTTGACAAACTAAAGTTAATAGGCGATAAAGATACGTACAAGCAATATTAATTAAGATATTAGCCTAATATTTCACCTACCTGACTGGAAATGATAAGAACAAACACAAATGTTGCCAAGATTCTTGCCTTGGAAATCCTGGTTCAGTCTGGTAAAACCACAAACACCTTTTGTTCCTCAGACAGTTGTTTCTGCACTCTTCTCCTTGATTTATTATAACTTAAGGCAGTCTAAGTACTCAGAATGTTTTTCCTGGTCTGACCGATTAGTACAGCCAAAAACATGACAATAATTGATCACTTTCAGCAGCAATAATCAGCAAAATATGCAAGTTTTGTTCGTTTCAGTGGCATTGTTTACATTCATTGCCACCAAAATGGCCGATTGATGAAAACACTATATTTACTCTCATGTTGCTCCCAACCTGTACAACTTACTTTCTTCTGTTGAACAAAGTATTTTGAAGAAATATCTTCTTTTGTGTTTAACAGAAGAAACCCATACAGGATTGGATCAACTTGAGGCCAAATTATTAAAGACAGAATTTTCATTTTTAGATGAACTTTCAGCTCATATAACGTTTTTTAGAAGGTATAGAAACTTTTTTTTTTTTTTTAAGTTCACTCCAGACAAATGTCTTTCAGGTCCAGCTTGTGTAGTAAAGTGGGTCATCTCTTATTTTTTTAATTAGAAATGATAAAAACACATTTCTTTTATGTAACCTATTGTATATGATGGAGGCACCAAACTGTTCTGAATAAAAAGAATAACCTTTTTTCCAGAGAAAACAAAGATGCAAAATCGTTTGTACACATATTTAATATTTTATTAAAAAAAGAAGTTATTACAGTTTACTGTACACAGCTATTTAAGAGATTATAATCCTATAGATAAAGAGCATTTGTCCTTTGTGACAGGCATGCCCACTTCACAATGCAAAAGAAAAACAAAAAAGAATGGCAAAAATAAAGAGTAAGATTAATGGATAAGAAAACAAAAGGGGCAAATTACCATAATACCTGGGATAAAAAAAAAACAAAAACAAAAACGAAAAAACAAAAAAAAAACAAAGGAAAAGTGTATTTTTAAGTGTAAAAGAAAAGTGTATTTTTCTTTTTTTTTTTAAATCAGCGTATCACACACTAGGTACTAGATACAGATACTATTTAAAAAAAAATCCATGCTGTGTGCCCACATAAGCCCCATGTCTGAGCACCCTCTTGAAGCACAGGTAAAAGGGACTAAAGGAGTGGACAGCCAGGACTGAACTAGACTGGACTCTACACCGGACGCATGCAAAGTGCACTGGAGAGTTCATCAACACAAATGCAAGAGACGCCATGCCATTGGCTGAGAGGGCCAACAGGGGGAGCCTCTGAGGCCACGGCAGCAGCCGGAAGACAGATCTCTTCTCTCTCTTTCTTTCTCTCTCTCAGGCAAACAAACAGCTGGAGACCACAACAATAATAACTGCTGTCCCCTGGATGTGTGTTTGTGTAGATGTTTGTGCGCGTGTGTAAGCACTAGGGGCTTATGGGTGCAAAACACAAAGGACACACGGTCATTATTTATTCTCACCCCCACCCACTAAATAACTTAAAAGAAAAAACTCCCTTCAATCCCAAACACTTTTTTTTTTTTTTTTTTAATCACGTATTACCTGCTCCAGATGGGCATCTCTGTTATTGACATGGGGGAAACAAAATAGGAAACCAAAATTAGTAAATAAATTCTCACAAAAAAATAAGAAGTATAATTTCTAATTATAATGGAAGCACACTTATACATGTTTATTCGAGACTTCTCAGACTTAGTCATTTTAACTCTTTGAGACATGAATTAAAAACAAAAGGAAAAAGATATAGTTCAAACTAAATGTCTCTCATATTAAAGTCCAGGGATCAAATGAAGCAAAAAATGAAATAGAGAAGCTAAGCTTTGTTGTGTTTGTCAGGTTGCTTGTTGCTGGGCATGGCAAAATGTTTACCACGGGCAGCAAACCACAAAAGCGTTTTCCTCCATACGCATCTGAAAGATGCGAAACAAAGCCGCCTCTAAACGTATGCCGTCTCTCGCTCCTTGTAAGATAACTTCCTTTTAATACAATACTGCATATAAGTGGTGTTTTTCTTTTTTTTTTTTTTTTAGAAAATATGACCCTTATTAACAGATTTAGACTCAACTGAGAATTTTCTTTTTCTCCATTGCACAATTTTCAAATGTTTAGGTCATAAAACATCAGAAAAGAAAAAGGAGAATGTAAAAGCCACTCCATGGGGGGGGGGGGGGGGGAGGACAAAAACAAAAAACAACAAAAACTTAAACACCTCCTCTTTATGCCTTTACACTTCAACCCCGTTTCTTTTACACTTTGGACGATGAATGAATCTGCAAGTGCATTCAGAATGCAAGATTTGTGAGAATACTGCAAAAAACACACGCACACAAACTAAATCTGGTTCTTCATGGTACCAACATGCCACTGATGATATCTGCAGATGTTGAAATTCAAAAAGCTCTTTATACAGAAGATCTCTGCCCGTTTCCACACCTAAATGTTCCTCAGCTAGGCAGATCTTACCAAATGGGATCCTTCGGATAATATCTGTATAATATCGGACAAGCAGGTTACAAAACCTAAATCCATATGAACATCTAATTTTGATTTCACCACCCAATAAAACTAACTAGATCTACAATGAGGTCAAACAACAGCTATCATAGTTATGCACAAGCAATAGGAAAAGATGATGAACTCTACAAATGTTAGTAAAAATCTCTTTTTTTGTCTCTTTTTCTCTTTAAGGTTTCTTCTAGGCTAGACCAACAAAGTCCTACACGACTCCACTTCCGCATCATACAACAAATGTACAAAAAAGATGCTCGTAAATAGGGAGAGGGTGCGAGACAGAAAGAGGAAAATAAGACAAACACTCTGTGCATACATTGTTGGTACAAAATAAAAGATTTGTGCTCCGTAAAGCAGGACAGTCACTTCCTGGTCGTTTTGCGAAGGTCACTGTGGAAGCGTAGAGCCACGTTTGGTGGTGTGGGGCTTCCACAACGAGGGAACAAAAGCCAGAAACATCGAGCTAGTGGAAAAGTTGAGCTTCGGTGTGCTAGCCTCTACATCTACATCATCCTTTAAAAAGACGCTCGAGGAACGTAAAGGGAGTCGTATTGATATTTTCCCGCTGGCGCTGTAGTATCGTGGGCTTGATCGGTGAGCGGCGTTCTGTAAAGTCCTGATGATTGCTTTTAACGTACAGCGTGGAAACGTTCCCCTTCCTCTCAAGCGTTTTTATCTTAAAACAGCTGTTTAAAGAGAAAACAAACAAACAACCAGGGAAGCAATGATAATGACTTGCGCTGGAGTGATCGAACGGGATCGATCAAGGGAAGTAATGGAGGCAAAACGTGTCCGATCCAACTGCGACAACTCCACCTGAAGACGAGCATCACAGACACAACTCTCACTACGTACAAGTGGACGAAAAAAAAAACGGGCACCCCCGTTTAAATACAGCCTCTGTCCGGTCAGCCTGCGTCGGAAAAGGTGGATTAGGGAGGGCGATGACATGCATTCCAGCTACGCAGCTACCAACATGGAGTCGAGGGGGAACACTACAAGCCTTTCTTTTGTTGGGGGTGACGAGAGAGTGAGTGAGAGAGTGAAAGAGAGAAAAAAAAAAAAAAGGGGAGGGGGGGCTAAGGAAACAACCACCAAGAAGTAGAGATAGAACACCTAGAGAGGGTGCCGTATTCATCATCAACGCTAGATATCCATAAAAATCCTGGTTTAGTAATAATAACGATAAAAAAAAAAAAAAATCACCTTGTTTAAATATGAATCTTTTATAGTCTGCTTCGCATGGTTAGGAAATAATATAGTCTCTGTGGTAAAGGGGAGAAACTGTCACCCTTAACTACAACTCCATGTCCTGAGCTTCGTCCTCTGAAAAGTCAGACATGGAGCTTTCTGAAGAGGAGTCGCCCGCTCCTTCCTCCTGCTCCTTCAGAGCCTCCTCTGTTGCATATTTCTGGATGTATTCTGTATAGAAACAGATGGAAGGAAAAATATATTAGAGAATAAACCAAATAAAAAAGCAAAAAGCAAAGCAAATTGTCGTGAACAGTTAAACTGCACGCCGTTCTTCGGACAAGTCCTTTAGGTTCCACGAATTCTTTGGTTTTTCAGCATTTTTGTGTATTTGAATCCTTTCCAACAATGACTGTATGATTTTGAGATCCATCTTTTCACACTGAGGACAACTGAGGGACTCATATGCAACTATTACAGAAGGCTCAAACGATCACTGATGCTCCAGAGAGTCTCAATGCATTAAGAGCTGGGGGGTGAAAACTTTTGAACAGAATGAAGATGTGTACATTTTTTTATTTTGCTTAAACATAATTTGTTTTTTAAGTTAGTACTGCCCTTCAGAAGCTACTTGCATGTTTCCCAGAAGACAAAATATGTTAAATTTACCCTGATCTTCAAATTCAAAAAGTTTTCACCCCCTGCCTCTAAAGGCATCATGTTTCCTTCTGAAGCATCAGTGAGCATTTGAACCTTCTGTAATAGTTGCGTATGAGTCCCTCAGTAGTCCTTAGTGTGAAAAGATGGATCTCAAAATCATACAGTCACTGTTGTAAAGGGTTTAAATACACAAAATGCTGAAAATCTAAAGAGTTTGTGGGACCTGAAGGATTTTTCTGAAGGACAGTGGGCAGTTTAACTGTTCAGGACAAACAAGGAATGTTTTGCAGATTCTGCAAGGTGTATGTAAACTTTTGACTTCAACTTCAACCGACTTACCAACCAGGGTCAGAAATGCATTTTTTTTTTGGACACAGAAATTGACACTTTTCATTCATTTTTATATTTCAATTTAATTGCAACAACTGTAATACGTTATTTAATTGTGCAGGGGCATTTTTTTCCTCTGTCTTGAATTTATGTTAATTTTTGTTTCATGTTTTGTTAATTTTGGTTGCAAAATTGCCACAAGCCCTCATTAATTTCCAACCCTGTCGCTAACTAATTTTATTCATTCGTTATTTTTAATTGCATGCTTAAACACATTAAAATCTTAAAAGTTTCTAAAATGATTCTCTCTCACTTTTGTAACACTAAATTAATAAATTTATATACCTATATTTACACCTTTTTTTTTTTTTTAAATAAGTGCTTACCAAGGCTGCATTTATTCAAACAAAAATACATGAGAAACAGTAATATGTTTTACAATTTAAAATAACCGTTTTAATTTTTATACATTTTTATACATAAATTGAATTTATTCTTGTGATGGGGAATATGATTTTTCATCAGCCATTACTCCAGTCTTCAGTGTCTCACAATACTTCAGAAAGGAGTCTAAAGTGTTGATTTGGTGATCAAGAAACAAATTATTATCAGTGTTAAAAACCGTTGTGCTGTTCAATACAGAACAGCATTTATTTGAAACAGAAATCTTCTGTAACTTTGTAAACATCTATACTGTCACATTTGATTAATTTAATGCATCCCTGCTGAATAAAAAAAAAAAATCCAAAGCTTTTAAACTGTAGTATATATTTAACCAAAACATTTTAGAATATAAAAATGTCACAGGACAACCATTAACATTTTTAAGTGACAACGCAAACAAGTTGTCGAATCAATTAGAATGAGTCATAAGACAAGAAAGTCAAATGAAACTAGCATTCATGCTTTTGGAAAGTCACCTAAATGCACTGAAAGTATTAAGATCCACAATGCTGCACGGAAATACATACTGGTAAACACTGTTATTTGGCTTTTTTAATTAAAAAAAAAAAACTTCAGGAAGACTTGTTAACTTTTACTTTCCACTTGACGTTGGAATGAAAGGTCAGGCCGGGGTCAAGCAGAGCAGGATAAAGCATTACAGTGTGCTCGGTTTATATACTGCAGAAGTGTGCAGAACAATTGCACACTGTGCATACTGCAAAAATAGTAAGTCCAGTATGCTGCTACTATACTATTCCAAACATACCCGTAACACACAGAAGACTTTGTAAAATGGTGATGTGAAACATGATGACAGATATAAACCCAGAGGCGGGATGGAGGTTAAACCAAGAAAACACTAAGTCAAATGACTGTAACTCTTCAAATCACCTTTGATTTTCTGTTTGTAGTCCTCTGGCCGGTGTAGGTACATGGCTGCGGCGTCCCCGTTCAGAGGGTCGATGGGGTTCGGATAGGCCAGCAACTGTGGCAAAAACGACTCGAAGATATTGGTGAGATCTGTGAGGACAGAGAAAGAGAGGAAGCAGAGCCTTTAATACAAGAGCAAAGCAAAAGTCTTATGAGCCCAACGTGCAGCACAAAATGGAGGATTTGTGTTGAGTGACATGATTATGGCCTAATCTCCCTTACGGTGTGGGGGCTATAGACACACATCTCTCTCTTTCTGTCTCTCTATTTTTCTCTCATAGCCAGTACTGTATGTAGCTGTCACTCTATTATACGAACACGACCTGGTCAGTGGCACAAAGCAGCAGAGTGCATCAAAATAAAATAAAATAAAATCAAATAAAAATAAAATAAAATAAAATAAAATAAAATAAAATAAAATAAAATAAAATAAAATAAAATAAAATAATAAAATAAAATAGGGACATCTGTAAAAAGACAGACATCAGTGTGAATGGTCACTGGTGGGATGAGGCCGCTTAAGTGTGGTTGTTAGGGAACCGATGCTGTTTTCTGACCTTGCAGGTATTAGCTCATTCAGAGAGGGTAAGAGGATTACAGTGCACTGCGATCCTGTCTAAGAGGCCGGAGACTTTATTCTACTCCTCAGGCAGCATCAATGCAAGCTATGGCTTTTCCTGAGCATTTATTCTCAATATGAAAGCAGACACATTTACAATGAGCATGCTTACATATATACGTACCATAAAGAGCGGTCCATGTCTGGTTGATCACATCTAAACACACGGTCCCTGACCTGGACAAAGAATACAAGTCGTGTCATTAGAGAGTAGGCGATATGACCAAAATTAACATCCTATGACACACCATCACATTGTTTTACTTCTCCTATTCCATTCCAGAACAGTGTTAGCGGTTACATACTGAAGGTACACAAACTCTCTAAATAGCTTTTTATTTGATTTGTCATATGGCTCTTCGTGTCAACAGATATTAAAAAAATAGATAACACAAAAAAAAGAAACAACAAATCTTTGTGCTGAAAACCAGTGTTGTTACTGTTAACTAAAACAAAAATTTGCATTTTTCAGTAATTAAAAAAATAAGCTGGAATAAAATATATATATATATATATATATATATATATATATATATATATATATATATATATACATATATATATATATATATGTATACACACACACACACACACACACACACACACACACACACACATTAAGAACAGTAAGACTTTTTATATTTTTGAAGAATTTTCTTCTGCTATTTTTACTATTTAAAATAACTGCTTTCTATTTGAATATATTTTAAAATTGAATTTATTCATGTGACATTTATAATGTTATAAACTATTTCTATTTCAAATAAATGCTGTTCTTCTGAACTTTCTATTCATCAAAGAAACCTGAAAAAATTCTGCTCAGCTGTTTTCATCTGTTTTCAACATAAAATAATAATAATAATAATAATAATAATAATAATAATAATAATAATAATAATAATAATAAATTTTTTTTGAGCAGCAAATCAGAATATTAGAATGATTTCTGGGGGTTCATGTGACTGTAGTAACGATCCTAAAAATTCAGCTTTGAAATCACAGGAATAAATTGCATATTAAAATATATTCAAATAAAAAAAAAAAGGTTATTTTAAACAAAAATATTTCAAAATTTTACTCTTTTTGCTGTACTTTAGATCAAATAAATGCAGGCTTGGTGAGAAGAAGAGACTTCTTAAAAAAAAAAAAAACATTAAAAATCTTACTGTTCAAAAACTTTTGACTGGTAATGTAGAAATATATAAAAAGCATATAATAAAATGAATGAAACATCAGCTAAAATAAAAAATAACAAAAATATATAAAAATAAATGCTAATTTATTTATTAATTTAATTAATGCTAGTTAAAACATTATTAATACTATGATACTATATATTAAAAAAAATACAGCTGAAAACAAAAAGAAAAAAAAAATATTTTGCCATAGTTGACATCAAATGTTTCATGGCAAGTTAAAATATGTGATCTGAAAACTGTAAAGGTAGATTTAGAAAGACTGTGCAAAGCCTCTGGTAACTGTATGCTTTAAATATAAGGGTAAAGGGCAGCATAAACATTCTTCTAAAGAGCCCCTTTTATGTTTCACACAAGTATATATATTATATATATATATATATATATATATATATATATATATTATATATATATATTATATATATATATATATATATATATATATATATATATATATATATATATATATATATATATATATTATATATATAAAAAAACCTTGAAGAGCTTTAGAATGAGTGTTAGTGAAATACATAAAGTACATATAAAAACATATTTCCCTCTGAGCACATCAGACTGCAATTAACAATCAAATTCAGACTAAAGAGACTTACGCTTCATCGATGTTCGGATGAAAAATCTTATTCATAAATCCTGTAGAGAGATTGAAGAACAAAGATCAAGTGAGATCACAGAAATAAAAGCATAAAAGCAACTATAAAAGCATAGTTGCATACATTATTCAATTAAATTTATTTGTCTTTGCTTGGCATTAATGAGAATTCGTGGGAAGGAGATACAGGTAATTGAATAAAGAAAATGGTCTCATACACGTCAAACATCATAATGGTCTTAGATAAAAATGACAGCATCTGCTGATTGCACAACAGGCTATTCCTAACCTTTCTCCTACCACACCATCTTTACAGACCATTAAATATGACATCATTGGATGTCATGTGCTTTTTTCACCTTATTACACACCTCAAATATGACAGTTTGAATGTACTCAACCCATAATTTCACAACCACACCAAAGTGTTTGACTTTTAAAGGGCACTCAGCAGATAATGGCTCTTTGCAATACATGTATATTAATACTTTACCTATAGAGGGAGATTTGAAGGGGTATTTGTCTGGAAGATCTACTCGCACCTTCCATACGCCCCCTTCATACGGTGCTGACAGGAAAAGCAGAAAGAGACACATGACTACTCAAGAAACAATTCACGTCTGCTCTAGCATGTAACACAGACTTTGAAATGCCAAGCGATAATCGTATAATACAAACTATAAATGACTAAGCGTAGAGGTCTTAGTATTTTAAAAGTGACCGTGCGTGGGAGTAACCGTAATACTTAATTAGATGATTATGAATTATATGCGTAGCGACACACGTGTGGGTGTGTACACATGTGGACGGGAAGCTGTGCTGCTGGCCTCGTGCAATTTGGGGTATGGTGCAACGTGTGCTTGCTCCAAGAATAGCCCTTTGCAATCTGACCCTTGTGGCCAATGGCTCAAACTACGAAAGGTAAAGCCCAGCCAGATAAGACCTGTTTCTACCTCTCAAAGCGGAGAGTGGAAAGATCATTATAGAGAAAATGATATGACAACTAAAAGGGTCATGAGCTGTAAACAGTGACGTCATGTCCCAAATCAAGAGTTGTGTAAGATGCGCATGTTTAAATATGCAAGTGTCATGATTGCTTCACGTGATAGCTAGGTGAAGAAATCTAATGAGACTGTGAATGTCATGAAACATGTCAAGGACGTGCGTCTTATTTCACCCCAATTAGAAAGAAGTAAGAAATTATGGTAACACTTTAGTACAGGGACCAATTCTTACTCTTAACTAAAATGCTCAAATTGAAATTAACATTAACTACGATTAATACATGCTGTAGTATTGTTCATTTTTAGTTCATGCTAACTAATGAATCTTATTGTAAAGTGTTACCAAAAATTAATTAGTATAGTAGTTGCCTTTAAGTTTTGAAATTGTATTTATTTATTTTTTGCATTATTGCAATTATAAAATTGATATTTGTATATAAATTATATATTTATGTATATAAAATATATAATTACAAATAAACAATATTTATTTGTAAAATTAAATTAATATTATTTTTCAGTCATATTTAACTTTTTTGCAAAAAAAAAAAAAAAAAAAAAAAAAAAAAATATATATATATATATATATATATATATATATATATATATATATATAAAAATGAAAAACAAAATCAGTTAGTATTGTAGCTGCCTTTTCACAAGAATAAATTTGATTTTTTTTTTGCATTACTGCAAGTATGAAAATTATATATATATTTGTAAAATTAAAGTAATATTATTTATCAGTGATATTTACATTTTTTGCAAAGTATTTCTGTATTTCCATTTTGTATTAAGCTATTCCCATAATTCAAATGACTGTATTATATATACCCTTTTATTATATATATATATATAGATGTATATTAGATTAGATTATATATTTTAGATTTTACACACACAATTAAATGAAAATCAATATAGTCTTGCAGCTGGTTAATTTTTTTTTTTTTAAGAAAAAAAGTGATTTTTATATTGATTTTAGATATTTATTTGTAAATACTACATACTTTTTGCATAGTATTTCTGTTTTGTATTAAATACTCCCCTTAATTAAACTTACTGTATTATATATACATTTTATTATATTTTCAAAAAATTGATATAAAATGTTATTTTGCATTGCAGTAATTAAAAATAAGCAGTAATTGCCGGCGCCAATAGCCTCGAAATGTGCTCGTGGCGACCCGAGTTCGAATCCCATCTCGAGGTCCTTTGCCAATCCTGCTCCCCTCTCTCCACCCAGTACTTTCCTGTTATCTCTCTACTGTCCTGTCCATTAAAGGCACAAAAAAATTAAAAATAAAAATAATAATAAAAAAAAATAAATAATAAGCAGTAATGAAATTACATTTAAATGAAAAAGAAAATCAATTAGTATAGTAGCTGCCTTCGTTTTTTGTGAGAAATAAAAAATATGACATGAATATTTTATATTTATCATTTATTGCAATTATTAATTATATTTATTTCTAAATATTATAATCATATACATCATTTGCATAGTATTTCTATGTATTAAATAATTCTCTCAATTCAAATGACTGTATTATACACACACACAGTTATTATTAATTTATGACTTATTTGCATTAGAGTAAAGAGAATTTGGGGGGGGGGGGGTGAAATGAGACCTGCGATGTTTTCACAAGGTTCAATTTAGTGTAAATATATATTTCAATGTGTGCAAATAAGTTCAAACAGACTTACTTCCTTGTGGTCCATAAAACTTCACTACAAATTCATTGAGTCCACTCAGGATTGTGACTTCATGTTTACTCTCGATGCTGAAAGAGACTGTTAAGGAAAACTCAAAAACTCTGATACTGACTTACATTTAAAAAAAAAAAAAAAAAAAAAAACTATTTACAAAAGCAAAAACAAGCATTAAAACTCTAAATTAATTTACAGAACATATTTCAGAAGAGCACAGGACAAAAAGTTGAATCAGGGTCAAATAAGAGAAACTCATCATCCAAATCAAAATGACAATTAATCAAGTTGAAGCATGCACTAAAATGACCTTTGAACCCACAAAGAGAGCAGATTTACACCAACAGATCAATCTCTCAAACCGAGATTGTCATTTGGCCTTTATACTTTGACCATCAATAATTATCAAGAGGTTCAGCTGAGCAGATCGAATAGCAAAAACACAATCCGTGGGTCTGACCTGCAGCTCCCCGACTGATTCACACAGGGCATCAGGGCAACTCAATACGACACTCCCGTCATTAGCTATGGTTGTCAGGCTGTCGCTTCTCATATTGCTGGCGCAGAGCGCAGCAGTCAGACCCTCGCTGAGCAAGACAATACACGCTCGCCTGCACACCAAGAGCATAACCGAGACCTGACGCTCTCAGAGACTCAGACACAGTGTGCCATCACGGCTTGAACGCAACATGCGTCCAAAACGCAGTTCTCAACCAGACTTTGTCATGGTTTGTGTTTTAGTTGAAGGAGTTACCGACGCGATGATGCTATCGTGTTTGTGTGTCATGTGTCAGCTGTTGTGTAGGCTGCATTGTGACTCAAACCGTACATTCACGCTGCCCAGACTGGCTCATGAAGGCAAACATGTTTACGGTCTGTTGAAACTGTGATGTGTCCTCTGACTCGTGCGAGAGTTTAACCAGTTGAGCGCCCGTCTCAAGGGTCCCGGAATCAACAGATGATTCACGGCTCTACTGGGAAACAGAGCTGTCAATTTCAAGTGGTCGCCTTTAAACATCTGGTGCGAGAGACTGCAAGGCTCCCGGGAGAGGTGTGGAAGCTGCTCCCCGTCAGATTATCGTTCATTGTGGCTTTTCGACGCCAGAGTCTCAAATTGCATGAATTGAATGACTGTAATTACGCAGAGATTTATCTCCAAAAATCTGACATTGTGGAGCCAATGAATTTTATAGCACAAAAGGTTGAAGAATCACTTTCAATATTCAATCATTTGAAATTTATCTGGGGGAAATGTAAAAAAAAAAAAGAAAAAAAAAAGGAGCAGAACTAATGGAAAGGTGCCAAATGGAAATAGTGCCAGTATATAGTAGTCAACATTTGAAGTGGATCAAAAAAGTTCATCAAAGTTGTCCTAAGACAACAGGTATTGTTTTAGTTTTAGGTTTTGATCCATATTACACACACACATATATATATATAACAAAACTAAATTAAAGGTAAATTAAAATTCACTCAAACATGAAATTTTTGCCACTATTTACCCACCCACATGCCATTTCAAACTTTGGTTCTGTGGAAGATAAAAAGATATTTTGAAGAATGCTGGTAACCAGTTTTAGTTATCATAGTTAGTTATCAACTGTATGTACAGTGAAAAAGAAAAACAAATTTTTTCAACATTTTCTATATAAGGTTGAGTATAACATTAGGGTGAGTTAAAAAAAAAATGACAGAATTAACATTTCTGAGTGAACCATCACTTTAAGTCTAAAAATGTTGTTAAAAAAAATATATATATAAAAATTATTTTAATAACACTTATAACATTAAAAAAAATATATATATTTTTTTTAAAGTTCACTGATCCGTTTCTACATTTCAATGATTTTAATCAACAAATATTTAACTAACATTTAAAATATGAGTTAAATATTAAAAAAAAAAAAAAAAAAAAATTATATATATCAAATTTTTTGTTGTTTTTTTTAAAAATGTAAGGTTTTGATAACATTTGTTACCATTAAAGTTTTTACACATTAAATTAATCATTTTAAATATGTATATTTATTTGTGAACTTGTATAATTTACATATTTTTTTATTTTTATTAGCATTTTATATTAATTTTTTGGTCAATGACAATTTAAACATAAGAAATTTAACAACATTTAATTAAGTGCTCACTTAAAAAAGAAACTTGTCACCATTTATTCACCCTTCTGTCATACTTAGTAATTTTAGTATTTTAGTTAGTATGATTGTTTCCTTTATAAACAAATATCTAACTTTATAACATTATATGACTTTATAACATTTTCTTGTTTTACATTTACTTACATTTTACACTTTAAATGAATCATTTTAAATATGTATATTTATTTGTGAATTTGTGTAATTTACACATTTTATTTTTATTACTATTTTAAATTTTAAAAAATTCCAATTAATGAACTGATAATTATGTTTATCTTAACATTTATACATTTAAAATAAAATGTAATTTAAATGTCAATTTAAACATTTATAAGAAACTTAAAATAAAATTATATACAAATTAAAGTACGCAAAAATTAAATTTCTGTCACTATTTATTCACCCTTTTGTCATTTTTAGTAACTTAATTTTTTTTGATTTTTTATTATACTGACAATTATGTAACTATAAATAGGACGAAAACTACATTTAAAAAAAATAAAAATAAATGTATGGTTTGATAACATTTTTTTTTAACATTAACTAAATTTTACAATTTAAATTAATCATTTTAAATATGTACATTTGTGTAATTTATTTACATATTTCATTATTTTTATTACTATTTCATACATTTTTTTGAATTAATAAACTGATACTTCATTCCTTAATTTTTTTTTTAATGCCACTAGTCCTTGATTGCATGAGGTTTAGCGTAACAGAGAGGGATAGTGTTTTAGTTTCAAGACACCAGCTGGCTTCTTCATCAGTTGTAGCTCTAAGAGGCTGTGGTCACCAAGGTGTTAAACATCATGGGTTTATTTTAGGCTGTGAAGCATCTGCAGAGGCTGAGAGAATAGTGGAAGCACCCAGTAAGAGTGCGTTTGTGCACAATGCTTTCATGCTTTTACACTCACAGATTGAACAGCGCAGCACCATCATTAGCTCCTTACCCTCAACGAACACAGAGACTCGAAACAAACGTGATCCTAAAGATCAGACTGATGACTCACGCGTAATTTTCACACGCCTTTTCTTTAACACACGAGATCAGATTCCGTTCAGGTAGGAATGCTGCCGTCTGGCAGCCCGTACAGGTTGCTCTCGACGAGACTCGTGAGACAAAGGTGTGTGTGGAGCCTCAGCAGACCTGTTAAAGAATCTGTGCCCATTGCTGTGATCATCAGACCTCCAGTGGAGAAGCACCATGCTGAGCTGTCTAGCTGTGCCCAATGACACATGGGACTACTTTTCGCCTGTATATTGAGCTTCTTTTGGATAGACTCAAAAGCAATTGCTCATGCATGTGCAAACACTCACATACACACTCACGAAAGCAGAACCCTGAAGGCTGCAGGGGTTTTTCTCCATTCCTTTGCCTTTGAGGCAGGTTTGATGCCTGCTGTTTTCCTTCATCCTAAAGACTACACAGGAAGAGATGGAGTCATACTGAAAATATAGGTTATATTCCTCTCCACATTCATCCTTCGAGAGTCATTTATCAGCACTGTACATTAAAACCTCTATTGATTTAATAATTCAATTTTACCTAAATTCTTCGTCTGAACCGCAAGGCACGTGTCTCTCCTCTGAGGCATCGCTGACACAGATTTAAAATAGATCATTATTAACTGTCCAGAAAATCCTGTGCGCATTAAAGAAACGGTTCTGTCATTATCTACTCATCCTTAAGTCACCCCAATAATATATGATGTTTTTTCCAGCGTGAAACATGAAAGGAGATACTTAGCAGATCGTCCAAGTTGCGCTTTTCTTTACAACAAAATATGATGCCAATTTTAAAGACAGTTTTAAAGCAGCTATGAGTCAGAAAGACTCAATTTCAGTCATTATTTACTACAGATTTCACAATTAAACCTTCCGAAGACTTAAAACAGAACAAACAAGTTGTGTAGACTACTTTTATGGCATCTTTTTGCCATTTTTGAAGCTAGACAGCACCAGTTCCCATTCGCTTTCATTGTTTTGAAAAGAACAGTGTTAAAGGATTAGTTTACTTCCTGAATAAAATTTCCCTGGTAATTTACTCACCCCAATGTCATCCAAGATGTTCATGTCTTTCTTTCTTCAGTCAAAAAGAAATTAAGGTTTCTGAAGAAAACCATACCAGGATATTTCTCCATATAGTAGACTTCAGTGGGGATCCAAGAGTTGAAGGTCCAAACTGCAGTTTCAAAGCAGCTTCGAAGGGTTTTACAAGATCCCAGACAAGGAATAATGGTCTTATCTAGCGAAATGCTTAATCACTTACTAAAAAAAAAAAAAAAAAAAAAAAACTCATCTCATTTTCTCCTCCAACTTTAAAATCATCCGACATCACTGTTTTACCTTTTTTAGTAAAGGGCGTTTGACTTTCTTTGCACATTCGTTTTGTAAACACTGGGTTGGTACTTCCGTCTTCATGACGCATGACCTTTCCATTAATTAATTTTTTTAGGAAACGACCCATCGTTTTGCTAGACAAGATCCTTATTCCTCATCTGGGATCGTGTAAAGCCTTTTGAAGCTGCACTGAAATTTGGACCTTCAACCAGTTGATCCCCATTGAAGTCCTCTATATGGAGAAAAATCCTGGAATGTTTTCCTCAAAAACCTTAATTTCTTTTAGACTGAAGAAGAAAAAAAAAGAACATTTTTGGATGACATGGGGGTGAGTAAATTATCAGGAAATTTTTATTCTGGAAGTCAACGAATCCTTTAACATTCTTCAAACCATCTTTTGCAATCCACTGAATCAAGAAAATCATTACATGAATGAAAAATAAAACGATTAAAAATCATTTGTAGTATTTGAAAAAAAAAAGAAAAAAAAAAAAAAAAGAAAGACAATCTAAATATTAGATGAAATGCTTAAAAAAAAATTGTTTAAGAACTAAAGTTAAATAAAACAAAAACAATTAATTAAACCTAAAAATTAAACTGAAAACTAAAAATAAATCAATTAGGAAAATTAAAATGTGACCATGGACAACAAAACAAAATATTTTCATGGAACATGATCTTAACTTAATGTCCTAATATTTTTGGCATTAAAAAAAAAAAAAAAAAAAAAAAAAAAAAAAGATAATTTTGACCCATACAATGTATTGTTGGCTATTGCTACAAATACATCTGCGCTACTTATGACAGGTTTTGTGGTCCAGGGTCACAAATGTCAATTTTAGATTCTGCATCAACTACTCCTACAGTTCTTACAAAGCGAAACTACGCTGTACTATTTATTGAAGCGGTGATGCATCCTTTCCCCAAAACATGCAAGCAAGAGAAATGCTGCGTTTGCTTTGACAGCACCTCTGGTATTGTTCAACGCACATAACCTTTAGCGAAATTCTCCAAAACAAGGGTTTAACTCCTGCCCAAGGCTCAATCCGGCTGCTGACAAAGCAACCCAGATGCGTTCTCTTCTCACACGATTCTGTCTTGACACCCACCTGTTTTCACCCATCTCCGCGCTCCCTCCCCCTTCAATGGATTTGTATGGATTAAGCCATAATCTACAGGAGACCCTTGGGCCAATGTTCTTTTACGCACATGTATAATCTAATCACACACTAAAGAGCCTGATCAATCACCACACTCAGAAACATCAGATACGTTTAAGAAAGAAGAACCAGCACCAATCATATTAGCGCTTATGTACGTCGAAACAACACGTGCTTAGACACGGATTCCAACCAGCTGTTGCGGTTGGTTGCACAATGCCGTCTTATGCACAGATGATTACGAGTGTTTATAAACCTGTGTGAACGAACAGGTCTAGACAAGCACATGTCTAGGTATATGATGTTATAGAGAAGCTGCCTTGCTTTGCCCTTTGGGTCAAAAAAGAACAAAAAGACAATTATTGTACATTTGTGAGACCTTAAGTAAAATACAGGTATGCAGGCTGACAGTCGGGCAGAGTGTGATCTCAGTCATTTTAAGCCATTCAAGTCAACGGCCACTGCGCTGAATCACAGCATGAGTCATAGGGTACAATTACAATTAAATCCGTCTCTTGTGAAAAAGACACAAACACAATAGCCAGGTTTGCCCCCTCCCTGCAGGAGCAAATCCCTCCTGTTCATTGTGGATTGCCAAGGATGAAAGCAGTGGGCAGACATCAACTGCCAAGGCATGACGGCGTAGCAGCATGTTCTTTCCTGAGACGCATTCATTCATCATTACAGACAAACAGAGAAAGGAGGTAATCTTGTTTCTCTGACACCTAATGCTAACGGCTGGCCTTGGGGTGCAGGCAAAATATTTACCCACTGCCAACAGGGTGAAAAACACTGTCTGCTTGTTAGAGCCACATAATTTACAGATGATTAAAGACAATACATCACTATTCCACCGCAGGCCAGTTCATGTAAGAGTGTCTGGGTAAAAGCTTTGTGGTCTAAAATATTTATGTTTATGCCAAGGGCTGTGGACATTCTGTCCGAAGTGTTTCTATTTTGTAATCCACTCAGACACCTCAGTCCACTAATAAGTCTACCAATGTTGGTTAAAAAAAAACAGCTGGAGCTTGTGGTGCACATCTACAAAACAGACAGACACACTCAAGCCCTCACACAAGCTAAATGTGCAAACTATTTTTATCTAAACCTCATATTAAGGTATAACTGCGTGCAGAAGCTACCACATGGAATTTTCCAAAAGCATCCTTAAAGGGATAGCTCACCCAAAAATGAATGTCATTAATTACTCATTTTGTTTTAAATTCAAAGACCTTTGTTCATCTTCAGAACACAGATTAATGTATTTTGAAATACAAAACCAGTCATAAGTAGCATGGATATATTTGTAGCAAAAGCCAACAATACATTGTATGGGTTAAAATTATTGATTTTTCTTTTATGCCAAAAATCAATAGGATATTAAGTAAAGATCATGTTCCATGAAAATATTTTGTAAATTTCCTACTGTAAATATATCAAATGTTAATTTTCGATTAGTAATATGCATTATTAAGAACATCATTTGGACAACTTAAAAGGCAATTTTCTCAATATTTTGATTATTTTCCACCCTTAGATTCCAGATTTTTAAATAGTTGTATTTCGGCCAAATATTGTCCTATCTTAACAAACCATACAGCAATGGAAAGCTTATTTACTCAGCTTCCATATTTCGAAAAATTGACCCTTATGACTGGTTTTGTGATCCTGGGTCACAAATCATATTGGTTCCTACTGAAATAACCAAATTTGCTTGTAAAATTTCACATAACAAAAGAAAAAGTGAACTTCATGGGTTCCCAGAAGCATATACCAACATTACCCAACAATACAGTTCACTTCTGTTGACATTAAAGTAAAATAAATCACTTATGGATAAAAATTCCAGAACTGTTGGAATCTAATAGAAGAGTGGCTTTTTGTGAAAAGACAGGGAGGGTTTTCTCTTTCTCTCACTGTCATGCTGTCACAAGCACAGCATTTTTGCTCATGTTGGGCAGATGAAAGACAGGAAGTGTGGCAGTTTTTTAGTCTGCACGCCGCTAAGAGGAAGTACACTGATGGAGAAACAGACAAGACGCACCTTGAGGTTTAAGATTCCATTCAACCATCTAGTGAATATGGGTCATGATTTGCATCAGGTGAGCCAGGGTTGAAAAAGGCAGACGTCAAACCTAACAGGAAGCCATCTATGGCCAATGCCAGTACCCCTAAAACAACTTCCTATCCTAACGTAACCTCACACCCTTCCCCAGCTGCCTGGCTCAATGACTCGCTGTGTAAGCTTGCTCGGCTCGGGACTGAAGTTATGCGGTGTGCAGCTTACCTCTGAAATCACATGCATGAAAGTTCAAGGATTTTTCTTGAATCTGGTCAGATCTCAGAAAGAGATTGGGTGAATTAGTGAAAAGTGCACAGTATTACAATGCCAAACAGTCTGGCTACAGCAAACACACACACAAAATCTGCATAGAAATTCCCTTGTCCTAACTCTAATAATAATAATAATAATTCATTCTATTTATGGGGGCCTCTCAAAACACATTATAAATAATAAAACACATAAACAATAAATTAAAATAAAACAATGCACAAATTATAAACAGAAGAGGGCCCAAAACTGAGCCCTGAGGTACAATCGGAGATATCATGATCTGAAACTTTTAATTTGAACACACTGACTCTAACTCTCTCCATTAGGGCTCTATTTAATTCCCTAATTAACTAGCTTTCATTTGATCAGCAGGCGCATGCACAGCTCTGAGAGGGTTTTCTTCTTTCCTGGACATCTGCTGCACTCCAGACTAAGACTGGGCAATATATCAAAAATTCATTTATATGGTTGTGACTTGGCTGGTGATATGAAATGAAGTAGCATTTTGAATATGGCAATGATTTTAAGGATTAATGGCCCCTTGGCCATTATGCTTCCTGAAGACTTTGTCATTAGAAAAAATTATTTGTAACTTACTATGCAAGCTTTAATAGCAATTTAATCTTAGTGATTTATAGTAATACAGAATACAGTTGGAATGTTTGATTTATTTCTTTAAATTAGCTCAAACTGTTCATTTCAGTTAATGAATTTAACACTTTTAATCCACAACTCATTTATGGGCCTGGCCGATTATTGGCGCCGATATTAAGCATTTTTATGGTTATGGGTATCAGTCATTTTCAAAACCAATTTGCCGATAAAATTATTTAAAAGCATTTAAAGAAAGTTTTTGTCAGAGCCCTTGTTATTCTTAATTTTGACATAAATTTTTCATTTTTACACCAGACATATATATTGGTTCAAAATATCGGTTATCGGTCTACTTGATCTGTAATAATCGGTATCGACATCGGCCCTGAAAAACATATCGGTTGACCCTTAGCCACCTTTAAAAATGAATTAAAAATAAACATGTATGTAAATAAATAAATCTACCTTTTTTAACTGTATATATAGTTTTAAATATATATACTTTATTGATTTAAGTGAAATTTTAATGTAAATTTCCATGAAAAACATGATTAAAAAACGATTGCGTTTTTACATCACAGACGCTTTCGTTCATACTATTGGGTAGGTTGATAGTGCAGACGGTACGTTATTTTAAAATCACGGAGCATTAGAGTTAGGCCTATAGTGCCACTCAACGGACATTTCAAGTAACGCGTACAAAACCAACGTCACATAAAACATATCATATGTGCATTCATCTGTTCCAGGGAAAAAAACACCACCACCACTCTTTTTGCACCACTCAGTGGACATCGAATACGTCACAAAACGTACATGGCAGTATGGATTTCGTGTCTTGCGACAAAGTTCCCACATGTACGTTTTTGTCATGAGATCAGGTTGGTACATTTATTAATTGGAAAAAAAAAAGTGCCTCGGTTATTTTAAAAACTTGATTTTAACCTTGTCAGAAGTCTTATATTAAGCATTTGAAATATACATGGCAACAATGGCTATTTGGTTGGTAGAGAAAAAAAAAAAAACAAAAAAAAAAACACTATGCAATTAGAGCAAATATACACAAATATCTAATATAGATTAAAAAAAAAAAAACACCACCAACAACATCTAGCTATATATTTTACACAGCCCTATGCCAGAACAGAAACAGCACCCTGCTCTAACACGACATGCTCTCTGTAATACATTATACCACATCACAGCACATACTCAAACAACTACGAGTGCAAACACCTATAGAGGCTATGTGGGCCTCTTGTAGATGCATGCATTGCTAAGATCAAATCCAGATATGTCTGTTTGTATCATGTCTCATAAAGGTACAGTCATCTGTAGCCATCTTCACTAGAAAACTGTTGAATAAACATTATGACACACTTGCATATTCGTTGGCAACATGCACATCACAAACATTATGCGCTGTGCCAGCATGTCCCATAAGTGTGCATTTGTTGATTTGAAAGCGACCAGCAGCTGCCTGGTTATATGCGTGTATGTGTGCGTATGAGAGCGGATGGGTGAGGAGGGGGGGAAGAGCGGAATCTAGTTCTGCCATTCACTTTGGCAAAGCACAACCCAGAGCCGTAAGGGGTAAGACTGTTTACCTGTAAGATTAGCAATTTGATCCACATCATACCTCATAGCTTTAACTAATAGCGCAGCCACCCAGGAAACCACAGCAGGAAATTATTATGACTGAAACTCATCATTTACATTACCAGTGCCATTATGAACTACAGATGATGAGAGACTAAATGGATGGATGGGTCATTATGAAGTCATGAAGTGAGTTTCAGATCGAAACTAACCCTAACCTTAAAAAAAAAAAAAAAAAAAAAAAAAAAAAGAAAAGAACAGCGACCAAAATATAGCCCATTATTAGTGGTTGACATATATTATAAAGAGAAGCACGGCTGACGGCTGGTATAAATTTGATATGTTATTTTAGTATTTCTGAGACTTTTTTAATTGATAGTTTGAATAGTTTATTGGTAGTGGTTTTGATTTTAGTTATTTTAGTACATCAAGTTAAATTAAACAAAACAGAGAAATTTCTTTGGGAACTAGCCAAGTTTTTTTTTTTTTTAACAATTTTTATTTTGTATTTTATTACAGAATTTTCAATGGTTTTAGTTTTAGAACTATAATAACCCTGGTTCATATAAGATTTACTTAATTTAAAGGTAGAAAATTAATTACATATGCACACATTTTATATTTCTTTTACACAATATTTATAAAAACCAATGTAACCATAATTGAATCACAATAATTAAAATGGATTAAATTACATGAATCACTTTAAAATAAAGCAATTTGAAAACAATTCAAACACAATAAAAAAAAAAAAATAAAACAAAAGATGAATAATAGTTTGATTCATGTTAGTCCAATAGCATGCATTTAATTTATATATTTAAAAAAAATTATAATAAGTCTTGTCATAACATAATAACTACTAATAAAATGATCCAACAAGATAGATTAGGTAGTAATAGTAGGTTTTTTTTTTCATGTTTAAAGACATTGTCCCTTTCATAAGATTTGCTGGCATCTTCATATGTAATTTTTTTTTTTTTTTTTAAATGGCGACCAGTTGTTCTGCGACCTTAAACCACAATAGTAGTGTTGACTATCACTGCTAGCCTCCGAGTCCAGCTGACCTCCGGCCAAAATGGACGCTGACTTTAAACACGGCATGCCGTGCCCTCTAAATAAGTGTAGCTGTTGTAAAATAGCGTTCAGGGCAGTGACATTCATGTGTGTCATTTCACACAGGGTCACATAAAGACCTGGAGTTCACAGCCTGAACTAAACATAATAGTGCTTTCTGTTAGTAATATTGGAGTACAAAGAGATGCAGTTAGATTGTGTTTGCTAACACTAACAGGACACAGCCTGAACATATCGGGTTTGGAGTCAAGCGGATTGCACTCTGCCCCTTTAACAACAGATTTGATAATTATTGAATGATTATTTGTAGCAAAAGTGTTTATGCTAGAGGTTTTGCATCAGTACTGGTAACTAAAGCTTAAACTATATGTGACCCTGGACCACAAAACCAGTCATAAGAGTCAATTCTTCGAAACTGAGATTTATACATCATCTGAAAGCTGAATAAATAAGCTTTCCATTGATGTATGGTATGTTAGGATAGGACAATATTTGAAAATCTTGAATCTGAGGGTGCAAAAAAAATTCAGAAAATCGCCTTTAAACTTGTCGATGAAGTTCTTAGCGATGCATACTACTAATAAAAAAACTGAGTTCTGATACATTTACGATAGGAAATGTACAAAATATCTTCATGGAACATGATCTTTACTTAATATCCTACTGATTTTTGGCATAAAAGAAAAAAAAATCTATAATTTTGACCCATAAAGTGTATTGTTGGCTATTGCTACAAATATAACCCCTGCTACTTACGAGTGGTTTTGTGGTCCAGGGTCACATATTTTAAAAAACAGGACAAATGAAATAATTTAAGTAAAATAAAATAGTAAAACATAAAAGTTAAAAGTAATAAATTAAAGTTAAATAATTTTTTTTTTTTTACAAAATGTCAAAAGCTAAAATTAAAATGACTAAAATTTAAAATAAAACAAAATATAATAGTATATAAACAATACAAAAATAACACTTGCATGTGATTTTCCCCGTTGTAACTTTAAGGACAGGAAATGACATCACGGAACCTGACATGGCTCACGTTTTCTACAGTTAAAATGGTTTCAGATGTGCATGTCTGTAGCAATACTGTGTTGCCGAAACCAATATCATGGGACCCGACAAACCTGTGATTTAATCTAATACCGGCAGCTGACTTCATTAGCGTTCTGATTCATTTGAGGTGCGCTTATTGTTCACTCCAGGGGAAATGATTGCTACTTGGAAGCAGTGCTACTTTTTCCTAAAAGCCATTTTCAAAATGACCACCCACATTCTGGTCTCCTTCTAACAACCAAACTATTCATAAAGTTAGCAGTAACACTACAAAATGCCATAAACCCACAGGTCACATATGGTACAGCATTAAAGTTGAGCGGGCCCAGCATGTTGAGGTAAAGTATTCTGATCTACTGTAGCGCAGGATCCAAATCTGTTTTGATTTTAGCAGCTAACCTCCTTTCCGACATCACAAGTTTCTTATTCCGAGTGGAATGCTGCAATCTGAAGCGCTCTGTTAGGATGAAAACTCTGATCCCAGAGGCCTGAACATAGTCTGTGAATACTGATGGAGAAAAAGAGACAGGGAAAGAAAAGCCTCAGCACACTTTACATATCAATGCCTGTCTCAACCCAGTTCAAAGGCAGCGAAATCCAAATTGAAATACCCTTGTGTATAAAACTTCAACCTGTGCATTGGCACACATGACCTGAGAATGTTTGTTGGCACACAGTGTACAACTCAACTGCATTTTCACAAAAAAACAGAAAATGAAGTACTTTCAGAGCTAAAATGCTCATTCAAAGTAAACACAGTGTTCATAACAACTTCTAAAAAGAGCTGTGACTTTGACTAAGCATATATTTCAAGCTAATGACCAATAAATGAGGCCATAAAGTTTACGCAGTTGAGGCATCACAAGGCTACGCTGCTATTATGAGTTGCAGAATCTCTTGTGAGAGATCTTGATCTCTTTCCTGCTCTCTCAGGACCGGCTCCTGAGAACTCGCAAACCAGCCAAACACCGCCTCGCGCCAGAATCTCAATCACATGCTGCGGCCAAGTGGACCCTGCTCTTATTTCCATAGACAAACAGCAACAAAACAGAGCGTTACAATGAGCTTTCATTGATGTTAGTCTGCCTGACGCTGCTTGAAATGTTTATTTCATCCCTTGGCACACTCACCTGCATTGCATTTAGTAGGGAGGCAGTGTATCCTCAACAAATTGGATGATAAAAAAAAATTCATAGTACAAAAAAAATTACGAAATATGACATGAAGTGTATAAATCACTATTTTTCTAAATTAAAACTGTCCAAAAGCAGTTAAAGTTATAGAGGGAGTCCTCGTCTCTCTCGTCTCCACTGAGCCCACCGAGTTTTAACAGACCCCCTAAAGCGTGCGCTCAGTTTGGTGGGGGGTAATTGAGAATGAATGGTGGAAAGTTACGTGAGAGGAGGAAATGCCTCCATTGTGATATGATTGGATATGACTGGTTAAGATCATCTACGATTGGTTCATGTGATAAAACCCACCTCGTGTTTTATCACACTTCTATATGACCAGTTTGTTAAGTTAAACTTGTGAAGTCAAACTCTGTCAAGTCAAACTTCAAATGCGTGTATTCCACCATTTTTTTAAAGCTGAATGATATATTAAACCATTTTTAAAATCATAATAAATCATAATACTATTGTGAATTCACGCTACAATTCAATTAAATAAATATATGCATAAAATAATTATAAACCTAAGCCAGCACAGAAAAATGCATGTTTCTAAATATGCTAACTGCTCATGGCGACTTCAAAATAAAAGCTCATTTTGATATCCACATATTCAATAAATTACAGTGGCTGTAGCATTTCTGCTATAAACAAATGGCCAAATATTAAAGATTAAGTGGCCGTTTGAATTAACTGTTGTTTAGTCAATATTAAAGACGAATTAGATTGCGCATTAATGTGTAAAAACAATCATCATGCCTTTGATATAATGTACGTTAAATTCTATTGTTTTATAATAAATTGTTTTGTTCCATAACACCATATGATTACTTACTTTTGAAACTATTTGAGTAAGGCTATTGTTTGATTAGGTCTATTTTTATTACCTCAAAAAATATATAATTGTCCAATCACTCGATTTATTGTCAGAATAATCAATTATTACTCGATTAATCGTCAGAATAACTGACTAATTACTCGATTACCAAAATAATTGTTAGTGACAGCCCTACATCAGTTGATAAATAAAATATATAATTGCTTAAATTAAATATTTTGTTAAATTGTTACTGCCTTGAGTTATTATTTTTGAAAAAAAACAAAAAAAAAAACAAAAAAAAAAACTTGGTTTTAATAAACAGAATAGCCTATTATAAATTACATTTTGTAATTAATTTACATTTTGTAAGTAATGTTGTTTTAACCGAAACAAATGTGACCAAGACATGAATTTACATTTAATTAGCCATCTCGGTCAAAAATGAGATAATGATAATGAATACTCCTGACACATAGTACACATCCATCAAATACTTTTACTTCAAACTTGCTAAATTTCAGCCTCAGCCCAAACAGAAGTACTTACATAGAAACCTATACAAAGTAGCCAGAAAGTTCATTTTAAAGAAATACGTCAGATGGATTTAGAGGCTTTTGCATCTGAACTCTTCATATATTCTTTTATAACTTGTTTCCGTGGGTTGAAAAGGGCAGGGTCCATCAGTATGCACCACACCATGGCTCAAGCAACCATATCACCTTTAACATCCTGCAGCGTCACGATAAAGTGCCTGTGCACTCAGCTGATTACACCACAACTTGTCCAAATGCTATACATCAAGCTTTTCTGTCAAATAAGGCCAACTAACCTTGACATACATTATGCATTAGTACAGCAAGACAGGCTAATATAGGTCACAAAGATATTCATATACATCAAAGCTAATCTGATTATCTAGTTTCACCGTAGTGATTACATCTGTTTATCTGCAGCATTTAGATTTGATCTAATGGATAATCGTTGTGTGTTTTGGAACGTTGTAAAACACAACCCTTCTATTCTCAAAAGGGAAAAAAGCGCACACGCGGTGCAGCCCCAAACATCATCAGACAAAGAGAGGAACTTCAGTCCATCTGTTTTCAGCCCGAGGTTGGCCATGCGTGCAGGAAACTGCAGTGTTATTGTGGGATTACAGAGGGCCTCAAATCTCCCACTGTCAAGGGGCAGACACATCCACGACCCGACCGCTTGCCCTCCCTGTCCGTCAAACCCACTGTAACAGAAACAATCCTTTACAGTCAATAAACTCATCTACATTGAGACTCTTGTGGAAAGATTGAGCTCGCATACAGAAACGGTGGGTGACATCTGGCTATAACTATAGAAACGATACGGTTTTGGCACAGAAACTGAAACAAAAGAGAGATTTAAAGCAAAAATGAAAATTATGTCCTAATTTACGCTCAGAAAATGTTCAGGCTACTGTTTACCATACAATCAAAATGGATGGCTAATCCAACTGCAAAGCACCACAAAAAGACAAATAAATGACAATAAATAAATGAAAAAATAAAATTAAATAACGTAACTGAAAATCAACAGTCAAAAGTTTTTGAACAGTAAGATTTTTAATGTTTTTACAGAAGTCTCTTCTGCTCACCAAGCCTGCATTTATTTGATTCAAAGTACAGCAAAAACAGTACAATTTTGAAACATTTTTACTATTTAAATTAACTTTTTTCAATTTGAATACATTTTAAAATGTAATTTATTCCTGTGATTTCAAAGCTGCATTTTTATCATCAATACTCCAGTCACATCCTTCAAAAATTCTAATATTCTCATTCTAATATTCGAATTTGCTGCTCAAAAAATAATATTAATTAATATTATTATTAATAATAATAATAATCATAACAATAATAATAATAATATGTTTTTTTTCAGGTTTCTTTGATGAATGATTTCTGAAGGATCATGTGACACTGAAGACTGGAGTAATGCTGCTAAAAATGTAGCTTTGAAATCACAGGAATAAATTACATTTAAAAATATATTCAAATGGAAAACAGTTATTTTGAATAGTATTTTTTTTTAATTTTACTGATTTTGTTGTATTTTGGATCAAATAAATGCAGACTTGGTGAGCAGAAGAGACGTCTTTATAAAACACTGAAAAACCTTACTGTTGAAAAACTTGACTGGTAGTGTTTAATATAAAAATAAATGACTAATTAATTTTTTTAAAATATAAATAAAATAAAATATAAATAAAAAGAAATAAAAAAAAAAACTATAAAAAATAATTCTAAATAAAATGACTAATTTATTATTTTTTTAAATAAAAAAAAAACAAAAATAATAATAATAATAACAATAACTCTAAATAAAATTAATTTTTCAACTCTTTTGAACATTTTCCAAAACCATATTTTAATTTCCAAATGAATTTTGCATTTGCAAATTATGTTTACGGTTTTATCAAAAGCAACTTACAGTTCATTCAAACTACAACCCTGCATTTTATCAATACACACATACCTTGGGAATCAAACCTGTAACGTTGACTTTGCTAGCGCCATGCTCTACCAGCTGAGCTACAGGATATCAATGCTTGGTAAACCTGACACCAAGCATCAGTCTTTCTGAGCCATTTCAGTTCAACACATGCATTCTAACAGCAAAAACAGATGAGAATGATGGGGAATATCATTCTGTAGCGCAGTCATAAGACTCCATGGGCACATAAATGAAAGCAGGCTGGGGCAGGCCGGATGTCAGCTCGTGCACAAAGCGGCCGATCGCACTAGATAAAGCCCTCGATTGGTCTTACGCACCGGGGCCTCTGCCTCAGCACCACAGGGATCCGATACACACCACTAAACACAGGGGGCATTTCTAATGTCCCTGGCTTTCCATGCTGGCAAGGGCCCCGGAAAACTTTCGCTGCTCCCTGCATCTTTCCCCAATTTAGCGAAGCCCGAACAATGGATGCTGGTACACTAGGAATCCCCTCCCCCTCGCCCTCACCGCCACACATACATGGCGCTGAAGTGTTATGACAAACCTTCATGAAACTCATACCACTGAGGTCACTGCCATTAACAAATCCTGTTTACAAACAGCGATGCCTGGGCATCTCAGGGAAGGTGGGATTGTGTAATCATCTTTCTAACTAACAGTCAATCTCTTTATTTTTCCTGTGTAAAAATCGTCTATGTGGTCTTTGTTTGCGCGTCTAAAGACCTGGCAGTCAAACAAGTGGATAGAAACACAAAGCATTCCTGAAGGAGACTCACTTTCCGTTTAAAATCCTCTACTTGTTTCTTAGCAGTCAAGATTAAACAAGGATAGCTCAACAGGAACACCTAGATATGTGTTTGCATATTCAAAGAACATGTAAGAGCTGGCAGTGATGCCAGTGGCCATTATGCAGACTCTATAAACGCTGTTATTTGCCCAACAATTGCTCACAGTGGAAGCACGTTTACAATAATCCAGCACAAAAGTGCCTTGATTACAAATCAACGAGTTGTGCAAGAAAAACAACAAGCAGTCATGGATCTACCACACTTGTGTTAAGAGCATACCTCCATATGCAATGCTGAAACCTAGCTTAAGTCATCAAATCACCATTGAAAAGAGAATTATGGCTTATGAATGCTGAACTTAACATGATATCATGTTCTAACCAGGCATAAAAGCAATTTCCAGTACATAATTTGTCTGGTCACATTGAAATGCCGCACAACATGGCATAATAATAACCCAATTGTAGCTTGGATTCATCCAAGATTTATATACGTTCTTTGGTTGTTCATTCAGCAGGCGGAAATCATATTTCACATGATAAACCATGTTTGTAGCACAAGTGTTGTGTACTAGTTTCGTTGATTAGAAATCTACACTACCAGTCAAAAGTTTTTGAACAGTAAGATTTGTAATGTTTTTTTAAAGCAGTCTCTTCTGCTCACCAAGACTGCATTTTTTTTTATTGAAAGTACAGGAAAAGCTGTAAAATTTTTAATTATTTTTACTATTTAAAATAACTGTTTTCTATTTGAATATATTTTAAAATGTTATTTATTCCTGTGATTTCAAAGCTGAATTTTTAGCATCATTACTCGAGTCACATGATCCTTCAGAAAGCATTCTAATATTCTGATTTGCTGCTCGAAAAACATTTATTATGCTGAAAACAGCTGTGTAGAATTTTTTCAGGTTTCTTTGATGAAATAGAGTCCTTCTGTAACATTCAAAATTTCTTTACCATCACTTTTGATCAATTTAAAGCATCCTTACTAAATAAAATTATTAATTTCTATTATTTCTCTCTCCAAAAAAAAAAAAAAATTATATATCTCTTTACATATCTCTCAAACAAACATTAAAAGTCTTACTGTCCAAGAACTTTTGACTGGTAGTGTATGTAGGTCAAACTACTAATTGTAAAAAACAACCTCAGTTAAACTCTCAGGTGTCCAGTGAAATCTTAGCGATGACTTAGATTTCATAATGACAAATCATTAGGTAAACTGACCTTGCTAACTAGAGCACTTTGGTTACAGTCGCTCCAGCTAATTAGATCAAGACGGGGTTTGGCAATGTGAGGAAAAAAAAAAACACAAGATAAGAACCACTAGAGCTCAGTCCACACTGATTAAATCAGGAGGTCTTTGAGTTCCAGATAAATAAATTGAAAAGACCTACATCACTCGACGAGCAGACGATAGGCTAAATGAGAAGTGCAACAGATGTTGCACAACATATTGACATTATGCTTTTCCATGCTGCCCTGTCAAAGCCGACAGCCAGCTTTGACCTGTTCGAACATGTTTCAGAAGTATCTGGTGATGTCAAAGACGGGTCATCATCTCTCTCTCGAGCTTAGGAAGTGCTTAAGGCAGCTTGGCACAGCGAGGTCATTCTGACATTCATTTTGCGAATTCCCAATTGAGCGTGCTCCAGATCCGCAGCTCTCTGGTGCCTGCAGCAAATTACCGAGCGTGGATGGCGGTGTCCGATCATAACAGCAACTCTCTCTTTTTCTCTCTCTAAACGGCCCTGCTGCTTGCCCTTCATAACGAAGGATAATGCAGAAAACAACTTACGCATGGAAAGCTTCACGCACATCCAAGTCGCAAACACTTGTCCCAAGCAACAGGAGGCACTTTGGAAACCTGCTCCCAGTTGTCATATGTCTGTCGGTTTCCCCTTCAGGGAACTGGGTATTTAAGTTGTTTTCTCTCATGGCTGTCAGCGTGTATTTTGGGGGAGGGTGGGCTTCTTTGGATGCATTTTGCAATGACAGAAATGTGACAATCCAACCACCATATTGTTGTATGGCTGTCCTAGATCCCATGCATAAATTCTCACATGATTAGGCTAATTTAAATGAGACAAACATCACTAAACTGAGCAGGGTTTCTGTTTAGGCTCCTACTATTGGTCAGCCGGACAGCCAGGACAATTAAACTCGCTATGTTCTCCTAGGGAAAGGTCTGTGGGATCCAGCTGACCAAAATAATACAGGAAGCTAAATTACATCATTACTGTAATTAACTTCCTTCAAACTTCCTTTTATTACTTTAAAAGGAAACTTTCAGTACATCTTTGCCACCTGCTTTAAGGGCTCTAAAAAAGTTAGTAAGTTGCATGTGCCTTCAGCTGTTTTCAGCTAATTAAAGAACTTCACCTTTAACCTCTACCCTCAGCTTCAGAAGTGTGTATTTTCTGCACCACTTGTGTCACCAAACAGGCTTCCTTGTTTGCTACTGCTTAACAAACGGATGACTCCACCCTTAAACTCACCACAGACTCTGCCTTGTTTCCAGAAGTATTTTTTCCATTCATTTTTACTATAAGGATTATAGTAAAAACTACAAGGTGAATCATAACATTACAAACTGATTTGAAGCATAAAAATATACAAATAAGCAGACAAAGACAAAGGCATCCACCTTTTTATTTAATGCGGAAGTAAGCCTATGGGCGAGACTTCAAGTTCATTAGCCGCTTTAGGGAAATAATGAGAAGAATAACAACGTGCAGTAAACGGTAAACTTGTTTATCCATAATTAAGACAATACATTAAAATAATATGGTAAGACGCACCAATTTGCAACATCAAGCAGCAAAATGAGCTGTTTTGTACAGCTAAAAATAGCTGGATGCGTATGAGACCAGAAGCCAGACCCATAAAATATACAAATGGCCGCAATTCTTTTCTGATTGGTGGGGATTCTTCTGAAGAATCATGGGTAATCTAGGTTTTCCATTACGAACTCCACTGTTGAACACAAATGTGACCCTGGACCACAAAACCAGTCTTAAGTAGCCTGGGTATATTTGCAGCAATAAAATGACCCATAAATGATCAATTATGGGTCAAAATGATACATTTTTTTATTATGCCAAAAATCATTAGGATATTAAGCAAAGATCATGTTCCATGAAGATATTTTGTAAATTTCCTACCATAAATACATAAAAAATTATTAATATGGATTTCTAAGAACTTAATTTGGACAACTTCAAAGGTGATTTTTTTTTTTTTGCGCACCCTCAGATCTTCAAATAGTTGTATCTCAGCCAAATATTGTGCTATCCTAACAAACCATACATCAATGGAAAGCTTATTTATCAGCTTTCAGATGATGCATAAATCTCAATTTCAAAAAACTGACCCTTATGACTGGTTTTGTGGTCCAGGGTCATGTATACAAATATGTTCGGGTAATGGGGATTCATGGCTTCAAAAACACCATTAACAACCTTATAGCCCACAGTAAGGTTCGGGCATCCCGAGTTTGAGGATCCCTTTCCCGATCACATGCCACCCTGTCTCTCCTACTTCACTTTTTGTCTATATAAAGTTCTATTATAATTAAGGCAAAATTGCCAAAAATACTTAAATATATATTTAAAAAAATACTAAATAACCCGACTACTGCACGTTATTGGTTGCTGGTCACTCATACAAACAGTGTTTTGACAGCACCACACTTATCACTCTTCTTTTAGAGAAGTTACTCTAATAATAGCTTAATGATAAATGTCAGTGAATATTAAACAAGGAGAGAGTATTTAACATCGAAAAAACAGTCACTTCAGCTTTAACTAGGAAATACTGTCACTCAACTCATTGTTTAATCCCACCTACTTGCAGTTTCCGGGTAGTAACAGAGTGGCCAATCATAAGGCTAGTTCCTACTGCTGGAGACAAAAACATAACGAGACATTCCCAGAGCCTTTACAAATATCTCCAAGAGTGTTTCATAATTTACTTTTTAATACGTAGACGTCATAATCATACATAAGGCGGAAATTAAACGACACGGACGAAAGAGTCAGTCAAAAGCAAAACTTTCTTGGGCTTTAAAGCAAACAAATATATGCGGGTTTCTTTTGTTCATAACTGCACTTTATAAATGATCAACCAAACGTTTAAAAAGCCAACAGAACTGCGTGTTCTAGATGCTTAGATAGACAAAACCCTCAACAAAACACAGTGACAGCACAGCCAAGCCACGAATAAAGGCATGTTGCACGCAAAATAGCCATGACACTCTTGAGCGAAAGCGGACGAAAAACAACTCTACAAAACTTTTGCTGTCAATAATGTCATATAAACTAACTTAAGGGGATTCTTATGGACTAGTGACACAGAGACAAACATCCGCACCCAAACACTGAAGCAACAACACAACTTCCCCTGTTCTCATCTCAAAAGCTTTAAAATCAGAAAAAGCAAGATGGTAAATACAGGGCTAAATTTCCTGTCAAAACATTTAACCCCCAAACGAGAACATTCGATCTTAACAAAAGCCAGAAAAACAAGATGGATCCTCCATGGAAGAGAAAAACATAACACATTCGGACAGGAATATAAAACGACGCCGAATGTTAAGTTTATGTCATTTGTGATTTGTTGTTATTTAAAGAGCATTTAGAAAACGTCTATGTTTAAATCAACAATCTGCATGTCCAGATCTCATTGTTTTCGTGTTTTCGTATAATACAAATAAATCCGTGGTAAAACATCTTGAAAGGCCTACGAATGTCTATTTTGATTCTGAAACAGCAACAAAAACATTCAACAAATAAATAAATAACTGGCTTGTGAGGTAGTGCTAGCTCGCTAGCAGGCCAAATGCATAGTAACGTCCACTATTTTGTTCAAAAACACGTCTAGCTTTGTCAGATATCATATAAATATTGCTATCCTATCGGTATCTACACAAATATATACTTAAATCCTGTGGATGTCAAGCGTTGGTGTGGATTTAAAGAGAAAAGCGATGACAAAACACTCAAAGGACACAGAGCAACATATCTGCTATAAATAATCCTAACATTTCTGCCTTTGAACACTGACAACGAACAAATCCCGTCGAGAAAAAACAGATTTCTAGGCTGAGTTGTGTTATTTGAGAAATGAACGTCTATGAATCTTGGCTTTGTTGCTGGCCGCACTGACAACCATCAAAACACTTTTGTCGTCAAAAGCTGATCACCATCCAATAAACCATTATTACTGGCTTTGACAACTGTTTTTCAAAGCAGACGGACGCCCAGAACGGTTTTAAACCAGTAGGACAGGCGTTTCAGGGCTGTTTTCGTGAATATTGGAGGTATTTGACGGCTACAGCGTTACAGTAATTGTGTTGTTTATATTTTAAAGGATACAGTTTCACCACGTCGGTGTCCATTCGTCTTTTGCCCGGACTTGGAGACGACATCTTTATACACTCCTTTTTCAGATGACCGACGCTCGAATCTTCTGCGACTGATTCTCGATCCCTTGGCCTCTACCGAAACTGTATATTTTTGCACATTGGCATACGGCAAGCTGTCGTTTCGAGAGTTTTCGCCCTCCACTTTCTGTCCGCAGCGGATAGTACTGGTAGTCCTCTGCCCGCACTGCTCTCTCTCACAGCTATCTATCCCTCCGCCGATGACGTCATATCTGCGCGACAAAAGGTGTCCCCCTCCTTCTATGCGGTGTTTCGAGCTACGTCACAAACTGTGGACGACTCACATTTGTAGTACATTCGTAAAATTGTAGTTCTTCTAGTCTAGGATGACAGTTGGGTCACTGACCCCTTTGTTATAACGGCTGATGTGTGTTATCACACATATTCGTTTTGTATACGTGTGTATGTGTCTTAAACAGTTTTTTATTTTAAATTTGAAAAGTAATTTTCCCACTATTTTTGAAAAAAAGGAACTAATAACACAGCATTTTACAACCCATGGGAGTCAAAGGTTAAAAAGGTGGAGTATCCCTTTAAGACAACACAATGAAAAGACATACATAGTGAAAACCAGCAAAAAATGTTTATTAAATTTAGCCACACATGCACAAGAAAAACATGCATGATGCCCTACAGGCAGCACTTACAAGGAAAGTGATTCAAAAGCAAAACACTCTTACATTGGCACTCTTTTCTATTTAAGCTGGCATTAGATGACAAAGGTGATAAACATCTTTAAAAAAATGTTAGAGATAAAAATGTTGTTCAGCCCATTCACATTTATGGAGGTAATTATAATATACCTACTTAGACAATGCAGAAAAAAAAAACCACAAAAACTTGAAAACACTGGTTCTCCTCAGCTAAACTATTATGTATAAAGCACTGATACAACTAGCACATCTTCCAGTGTAGTTTTCGGAGCTTCACCTAAAGCTTTCCTAAATTTAGGCTAAAACCCTATGAAGCCTTGTGCTTAGGACTATTTGGCTGTCTGTGTGAAGTTAAAAAGCGCCGGTCACCAGTCTGTTGATGTTTTAACGCAGAGTGGACAGGTCCAGATTTAAAACAGTGTGGTAAAATTAAAATTTCTCAGAACAGTGCCGGGCTTTCATGCTCCAAGCCAAAGTCTTTCAGCACAGGCCGCTTGATCCGTGTGGATTTACTGTCCCTTTCCCATCCAAACCCAATACTGTAAACAAGACTCACATGATCAAGAAACACTCTGAAACCTACTGTCATTGTTACAAAGGACAGCATACCACTATGATAATCACCAGGGTTTCCCAGTCCACCTTCTGAAGCACAGTTTACTGGGTTGGGGAAGATACCTGCCACTGTCGGAATATCGAAAACACCCTTTTTGATTTGTCATGAGGACCCTGGATAAAAACAAAACGTGCGTTAGAGGGATGAAAAATGATTGCTTTGCTGATTGCAAAATAAAGAATTTTCATTGCGGTTCACCTGAGATGGACTGGCTCCTACTGGACTGAGGCTTCTCTTCATGGATAAGAACAGCTTAAGCGCTGCTTTCCAGCCTGGCTGAGGGAGCTCAGCCTCAGAGCCAACAAAGACAGAGCCATCTAGATTGCCCTCCTCTTCCACACTCACCCAAGGACACCAGTCTCTGTGCTGGGCTACTGGGTCAAAAACATTTCTGTGCATGGGCCCTTCCTATAACAGAAAAACAAAACAGGCTTTAGTGCTTAGATATGGTGTTTAAAATTCAAAAGTGTTATTAATATTATTATATGTGAGCCTGGACCACAAAACCAGTCATAAGGGTACATTTTTATTATTATTATTTTTTAATGAACTTTCCATTGATATATGGTTTGTTAGAATAGAACAATATTTGAAAATTAAACTTTGAAGTTGTCCAAATGAAGGTTTTAGCAATGCATATTACTTTCAAAATGTAAGTTTTGATATATTTACGGTAGGAAATTTGCAAAATATTTTCATGGAACATGATCTTTACTTAATTTCTGAATGAGTTTTTGGCATTAACAAAAAAAAGAAAAGGATTTTTGACCCGTACAATGTATTGTTGGCTATTACTACAACTAAATCTGTGCGACTTACGACTGTTTTTGTGGTCCAGGGTCAAATATTTCAAAAAGAAAATAGATTGTCCTTACAGGGCCACTGACAGAGGACAGACGTGGGCGTTTTGTCTTTCGCTGTGGACTAGAAGGTACATCCATGGCTAGATTTTCTCCTTGGCCCCTGCTGCGAGTCATGGGTCTCTTGCCCCTGGACAGGGGGCTGGGAATCTCCTCATGTGGGACAGGGGAGTCCCTGCTTCTGGTGCGGAGGATCAGTGGGGATGGTGTACTCTCCATCTATATGCAAAAGTGAGGGAGCATATAGTTTGATGGTAATGACTGAAGAACGTCAACAAAATATAATAGGCACTGCTGGTTATTTATATGGAAAGCTTACACTTAAATGATTTGTTCACTGCTGAATTAAATTTCCTGATGATTTGCTCAGCCCAGTGTCATCCAAGATGTTCATGTCTTTCTTTCTTCAGTTGAAAAGAACTTAACATTCTAGAATTTTTCTCCATATAGTGGACTTCAATGGGGATTAATAGGTTAAAAGTCCAAATTGCAGTTTTAAAGGGCTCTACACAATCCCAGCTGAGGAACAAGGGTCTTGTCTAGCAAAACAATTGGTCATTTTCTAAAGAAAATAATTTATATACTTTTTAACCACAAATGCTCACCGTGCACTAGCTCTGCATATGTGACTTCACACATTGGAAAGTTCACACGTGGTTAATTCTTTGTCTGTTTACTCCGTTTTAAAAAAGGTAGGGCGACAAACTCCATCTCATTTTCTCCTACAACTTTAAAACTGTCAGACAACGTCTTTTTACCGTTTTTTTTTTTTGTAAAGGCCGTCTGACATTGTTTGCACGTTTGCTCTGTAAACACTGGGTCAGTACTTCCACTTACGTCATATGTGACCTTTCCAACGTGGCTACATAATTTGTGACGTCACCGATGCAGAGCTAGTTCAAGATGAGCATTTGTGTTTAAAAAGCTTATACATTTTTAGAAAATGGCAGATTGTTTCACTTGATAAGACCCTTATTCCTTGGCTGGGATTGTGTAGAGTCCTTTGAAGGTGCATTGAAACTGCAATTTGGACCTTCAACTCGCTGATTCCCATTGAAGTCCACTATATGGAGAAAAATCCTGGAATGTTTTTCCTCAAAAACCTTAATTTCTTTTCGACTGAAGAAAGAAAGGCGTGAACATCTTGGATGACATTGGGGTGAGTAAATTATGAAGACATAATTCAGGTATAACACATACACTGTAACATCAAAATGAAAAAGACTCACCTGCTCAGAGCGTGTGGAGTCTTGACTACGCAGCTTCATGCGGCATGGAGTGGGGGACTGGGATGGTGAGGTGGGTGCCCCCTTTTCCCCACTTGTGCTTTGAGATGGAGTCGAGGCAGTAGTAGATGTTGGAGACTGTGGAGGGTTTTCATTCTCTGAAACGGTCTCCATTTGATAGAAGTTCCACATTCCCACCTTTCTCATACAGTACGAGCAAGTGAGGATGGGCAGATTCATAACGTGGAGTGACGGGCTAAATGGAAACACGGCAAAGAGCTACATGAAGCAGAAGTTTAGCAGAAAATTTGCATCAGAGGTCACTGATTGGGTGTTTACCTGGCTGCCCAACCACAAAGAGCTGTGATACATGCTGCAACCTGTATAGAAAGTGGATCTGCTGAGAGCTTGGAAGGAGAACCACCCTGCTTCACTTGCTCATCTTCAATTAGCTGTAGGAGGACACTTATTACATCTTCAGTCAAGGTCTGAGGAAAAAAAAAAAACCAAAAAAACAATTATGAATGCATAGAAAAATCATTCTTGGACTGATCTTTGAAAAAATAATATCATACCATGGCTTTGAGTTGTTCTGGTTTCATAGCAGGTAGTTGCTGTTCTAGTGTGCAAGCAGTTTTGAAACGGTCTAGAAAGGCACTGAGTAACACCGTAGGCTCATTAATAGGAACCATCCAGAAGCGATCTGCAAAACAGACAACATTATTGACTAGAAATGTCAATTAGGTCAAATGTCAATTATGATTAGGATTTCAAACAGACTAGTGAATATCTTAAAATACCTGGACATGGAAAATCTGGCCAGGAGCAGAACTTCTCATGTTGCGTTTGAAGCTGCTGTAGGAGCTCCGAAATTCGTCCTTCATCTACAAAAGTAAAAATAAGCAAGTTAATGTGTGCAGATACAAAATATAGCTTTACTCTTAATAAAAATAGTGAAAACTCACATTTCTGGAAGTCTAAGGTTGTTTGGATTGACGCACAGAGGAAAGCCTGGCAACTAGAACACTTCAGCATGTCACAGTCTACGTTGATCCAGCCGTACCGCGCACATCTCAGCGGCGAGAGCGAACGGGGCTTTCCGGCCCATTTGAGACAGTCCTAATGTTAAGGATAAATTTTGCAAAAGCACAAAACGAGCGATCATCTTTTCTTCCCCATTTTGAGTGAAAAAAAAGTAGGACAGGATATTATTAATACACAGTGCAGCATTCAGTCAAAAAAAAAAGAAGAACTCTCAGTTCTGATTTCATGGTGACTACATCAGATTTTAAGGATCTTTTTTATTAATCTCAGATTGCCTCTTATAAATCAACCAGATGTGTGATGCAACATTTTGAAATCAATGAAGAATCAATGAGCTGAGTTTATGATTAATCTATACCAGGAATGCTTCTTTTTTTTATGCAACACATAAAAAATTGCTTGTTTCTGACATCAAGTGACACACAAAAGGATATGGAGTAGGATTCCACTCTGTTGAAAAAGGCTTCTTTGTTTGCTGCCTCACAAGGAGCTTTCCCAAGGCCATTTGGAGACAGTGTGTTTGGATCCTGCTGTGAACTGAGATATGGAGAGGAAAGTGAATCAGCCTAGTATTATGCATAAATTATGCTGTCAATGTTTCCATTAATTCACTTTTTCCAGGCATAAATAGAACCGAAATGACTTTGCAGCATTGCAAGCACTTATTTCACGCAAACAGGGGGGAAAAATGCATGCAACAGTCTAAAAACATCCATGCACCCTGCAGAAATATACATTTTAAGACTGATTTGAAAAAGGTGCAAGACCAGGTCGAACTACCATGCTTCAAAAACCAGCTTGATGAGCTGGTAGCTGGTTTGTTACTGGTCTAAAGGTTGACAGGTAGATTGGTAATGTGGTTTGTTTCTGGTCTAAAGTCTGACTGGTGGTCTTCTTTAGCTGGCTGATTTTCCAAGACTACTAGCAGTTCGCTTCAGTTAATATTTATCTTGGATCATCTCCCATGTTCCAAAACACAACTACCATATAAATAAAATGTTCTACCAGGATTTTCAGTAAAAACTTGTCCGTTTGCTGAACTGTTCCCCGTCCCTGCCCTGTTTTCTTCGCGCTCATTCTCACCTCTTTGCAAATTTTTTCTCATTATACTGAAACTCTTACCAATTTAATACGCTGTCTTCCGAAGCGACCCCTTCGTTGAGAAGTTCCCGCACTTTCAAGGGAGATACGAGTGAAGATTTGTTTTGTTTTTCGCCGTTTTCTGGCCGACTTGCACGGCTACCGAACGCCGCCATGTTCGGTGTCTGTCTCTAAACCCTCCCGCTGGAAGATATCAATTATCAGCATTTTTACACAGTTCCGCCCCCACCATAACTGAAATGTACTGTGGTAACCGTTCAAAAAGCTTTCTGTCATTTTTGTAAATTTCTTATTTTGAAGACAGTGATTGCTAACACCAAAATTATAATAGTTTAAATGTAGTAACAGTTTCTTCCGTACATCCTGCACTCCATGACCTTGTTTTGTTTTCATATAAACAACGTTTCTCCCATTTATATCTAATCAGAGACAAGTAAATACAAAACTATATGGTTTAACCACATATAAATACGGGGTTGAATTATATATACCACATAAATATGGGGATTGAATTGTATGTTTTTTTGTTAGGAGGCTACTTCAGTGTAGTTACACTCATTTGATACAAACAGGCAGTTTGTGCAGTAACAGATAACATATCAGTTTATGAAAGAGAGACATTTGTTTTTCTGTGGCCAGTCCAACTCATTGTGAGAAGAAACTTTTAGCTGAGTCAGACTCCAGCATGTTGGCCTTGAGTTGAGCTGGGAACAAAAATAACCACACCAACACGTTTCATATTGGTGTTAGACGCAATGGATTTTGAAGTAGAAGGGTGAAAACTTTAAATGAAACCGCTTCTTTGGCATTTAATGGCAGGAAGCAAACAGGATCCACTGTCAGACTGCAGATTGCAGTTTGTGTTGTGAACAGATTTTACATTTCATGTATACATTTCAAGTGCTTACTCATATATTATCTCCATCTAAGCTGCTCTCAATATGCAAAATATAATAATGGCAGCCCTGAAAATTCAGCCCTTCTTTAAATATTAAAAGACAGAGATGAAAATTCAGTCGAAAAATAAAATGTCTTGAGCAGTTTTCTTGTGAACAATATGTCTTTATGCATACAGTAAATTTACTTTCTTAAAGCACAAGTATTGCTTAGATAAATGTGAGTCTCTCTTATGCAAAATCACAGACAAAATAGTTTTTAATTGACCATTTACAACGACAACAAAACCCAACTTGCTTAAATGTTGTTCAGTTTTTTTTACAATAAGGTGTCATTTGTTAACATTAGATAATGTATTAACTAATATGAACAAACAATGAACAATACATTTATTACACTAATTACTCATCTTTGTTAACGTTAATTAAAATACAGTCGTTCATTATTTGTTCATGTTAATCCACAGTGCATTAACTAATGTTAAACACAACTTGTGATTTTAATAATGCAATAAACGCTGAAATTAATATTAACTAAGATTAATAAATGGTGTAGAAGTATTGTTCATTCTTAGTTCATGTTAACTGATGTTAACTAATGAACCTTATTGTAAAATGTTACCTTTTTTACTTAAACAGTCCCCATTTTGCTGATTTAGTAAATAATAAACTGTTAATTCTGAAATGAATGTATGACATTTGACATGACATTTAGTATTACATATTGATTTTTTTCTTTTTAATCTAAAATATATAAAAAAAAAAATCGAAATATGGTTTATGCAACAAGCTGGACATTTTAGGTCAGCTTAAAGTATTTAAATCAAATTTATCTCAGACTCAGATGGTTTAATTGAAGGTTGACGTTTTTTATGACGACTTTTATTTTGAAAGGCATAAAAACCATCCAATTATGTCTGATTATTTTCATAGCTTGTGTTTTTTGTGGCCATCTTGTGGGTTTTCGCCAGCGTTTCTACCTTCACGTTCACTGCAAAGGAGATCCGGTTAGGTCCATCTACTTAATTTAAACATCTCTTCCCCGGGAGAATGGGCTGAGTTATGCTCTGCAATTCGCCTCTGTCTGTTGAAGGAAGCCCCGTTGTCTGCGAGTGCGTGTAGGTGGATGATTTCAGCGTGATTTCTGGAGCGATGTCTGCCGCAGAGGGAGCACACAGCCCGGACAGACTCAATCAGTTTGAGCGGCTGTCTGGAAGGCCTCCGCTAAGAGCCGCAGGTCAGTGAGGACTTCGTTAACAGCTTGAAATAAGCACAAAATGACAGTATTTTTTTCCAGAAACACTAATTTATATCCATTTTCTATCATAATATAAAGCACAGTTATTTTGTGTTTCACATCTCTTGCGCGGCTAGCATCTAACGTTAGCGTTAGCCGTGTCGCTAATGGCTTTGTTTTGATTACAAACTTTACAAATTCACATGTGTTAATTATTGTATTGATTACATTTTATATTTCAGAAAAGGCTGTGCACTGTAGCCGTCATTTGTCTGTAAAATATTGTATTTAATACTGGTAGCTTGTGGTTCGAGCTTGACAGGTTCATTTGCATTTAGCTACAGCTGTCAGACTTATTTTTTGTTGTAAATGAAGTGATGGGAATATTTTTTAATACTTTTATAACTGCATTTAACGTTTCATTATTTTTAATTAGCTATTTGATCAGCTTGTCAAGTGAAGTTTCACCTCTGCTAGTGTTATAAACAAAAAAAGTTGTCAAAATAGATATTAAAATGTATAACAACAGTTGGTGCTTTAACTCTACGCGGTTGGTTTCCAGATTGAATTTGAATAAACAAACCTGTTTGCAAGTATTTTGTTCTTGTTAGCATAATGATCTACTAAATAATTGGGGTAAATTTGTAACTTACATTTAATCTAGGAATATAAATAAATATTCAAAAGTTTGACTAAATAATTTTTAATGCACACCAGCAGTAAAAAAATTGGATGTGGAGGGGCTTATACACAGAATTCCTTGGTGTTTAGTGTAATGTTTATAGTTCAGAGATGTATTTCACTTGGCCGTTTGTTTGGACTCTTAAATAGTGCCGCAGATCAGCACATGGGTAAATACAACTCCATGAGTAAATAAAACCCCGACTCTGTCATGGAGTCTGGTTCTACTCAAAGTCACAAGTGTAAATATCCCGTAAGCTTTGCTTTTTTTCATCATTCATCTGTAAGACATACGTAGTGATTCTTTCTGTAGCTGTAGCGCATTAAAACAGTGGCTTCAGGACATTAATGATATTCACACCACCCATCTCATAGCCTGCAGCTCTAGCCATCTGTATCCTCCTTCCTGTTTATATATGATGAATGATTAAATGCCTGTTTAAACTTGCACAGAATCTACAGAGAGCGCATCTTATGTATTCATCACAGGCTTCACAGATTAGAACAAATGGAGAATGGTATACAAAGTGGTTGTAAATATGTATTTTGAGGCTGTTGGGTGTCAATGCACATACATAATACACACTTCTAATTCTGGAGGGAACTGGTTCACTCTAAATGTTGCCCTCAGATGATGTTTTGCATATGACAATCATAAAAACCTCAAATTTAATCATGTGACTTGTTTATTTGGTGCAATAATAATACATGCTGTCATGGCTGCCTGGATATCTTCGCGTTGTCTTTTGAAGTCGCTTACTGTCTGTTTTCACACTTTGTGGTGACTTTTGACCTCTAACCACCCAGAACGCCTTCACAACTGCATTGCAGCGCTCTGTCAAACATCACTGGTGTGCAACCGTCGTTTGCTTTCTGTGGAGCCAGTAGAAACCAATACATGTGCTTAAATCAAAGCAAACCAGTTATCAGTGTTTTCAATTGTTTCTAAACATTGAATTCAGTGAATCAACAGTATGATAAACAAAGTTCTAGTGGGCATTGAAGAGCTGTAAATATCAGGATTTGTTTTTTGCAGCCCTGGAAATGTCATGTGATTAATAGAAAATATGATTAATAGAAATAAAAAATAATATAATTAATAGAAAAATAATAAAAGTTTAGTGAATATACTTTTTTTATTTTTTTTTTTTTAAGAAGTGCCTAATGTTCACCAAGGTCATTTTTTTTATAATCAAAAATCTAATAATACAGTAATTTTGTGAAATTTAAAATATCAGTTTTCTTATATTTTAAAATGTAATTTTTTTTCCACGAGATGGCAAAGCTGAATTTTTAGCAGCCAGTCTAAAGAAACATTTATAATGTTTTTATGGAAATCGTAATACTTTATTTTATTTATTTATTTATTTTTGATAAATCTAAAGTTCAGATGAACAGCATTTATTTAAAACTTTTTTTCTAATGCTGTAAATGATTTTGTTGTTCTTGATTAATTTGAAATGCAAAAATGAAAAGATGGGGGGAAAAGGAAAAAAAAAAAAAAAAAAGATAAATGACTGGACCAAACCTTTGAAATTTATTTTATATATATATACACTACCAGTCAAAAGTCTCTTCTGTATTTATTTGTAAAAATTTAAAATATTTTTTACTATTTAAAATAATTTTCCCATTTGAATGTATTTTAAAATTTAATTTATTCCTGTGATTTCAAAGTTGAATTTTTAGCATCATTACTACAGTCACATGATCCTTCAGAAATCATTCTAATATTCTGATTTGCTGGTCAAAACATTATTATGAAAACAGCAGAGTATTATTTATTATTATTATTATTATTTTTTCAGAATTTTTTTTTTTTTTTACATAGACATCCTTGCTAAATAAAAGTATTAATTCCTGTATTTCTTTCAAAAAAATAAAACTGACTGGAGTAATGATACTGAAAATTTAGCTTACGAAGGTAGAAACGTAAATTACGTTTTGAAATATTTTTAAATAGAAAGCAGTTATTTTAAATAGTAAAAATATTTCACAATATTATTATTATTTTACTTTTTTTTTTTTTTTTTTTTTTTTCTGTGTTTTGGATGAAATAAAGGCAGGCTTGGTGAGCAGAAGAGAATTCTTTAAAAAAAACATTAAATCTTAAGTTAATCTAGACAGACAGACAGAAACAGTGCCAAAATCCAGTATCCTAATATGTCTTAACTTAAATACTGTTTTTTTTTTTTTTTTCTGGTTTGATAATAGGAAAGTTTTTGCACCGTTGTTTTCTTGTCATAACCTTCCTTCCTTCTTCAGACAGCAGCATATTGTTGTGATGATACAAACGCACATGTTTTATGATATTTTCCTGTGTATATGTTGTTCATGCGCTAGTATCAAAGGGGTTTCATGCTGTTATTTGCTGAGTATTAGTGCTAGTGAGCTGTCAAGTATATTGTGGTCTATTTAAATGAGCCGCTTAATGTTTTTCTTGGTTATTGCACAGATTACTTAAACTGTGGGACGTGTGGCAATGAGGAATTTTTTTCTTTTTCCCCATGGGATGTGACATACCAACTCACTTTATCAACCTTTTTCCTACGACCCATGACACTTTGCGCAAATTATGATTTGAAATTATTTGTTGCAGTTTTTTTTGAGTGGAACTTCCCTAAACCGGAATTGCCTCCCTTAAATTAAAATGCAGTAGGCTCGTTAGGAAAAAGGTGGATGGTACACTAGATTGTCTTTATTTCCAAAACTCATTTGTTGACCCCTTGAGTGTTGGGCAGGGTGTTTGTCTGTTTATGTTGTCCTTTATTTTGCCATTGTCCTTTTGTTGTTGTTATTTTGTCTGTCTGACTGCGGTAATTGTGGTAACAGGCTCTAAGAAGAGAGTTTCCTGGGTACAAGCTCGAAGACTCCTTGGCCAGCCCTGCCCCACTCTACGGATCCCTAACAGGTTTTTAAGAGAAGGTGGGTAATAGGCGATGTTCGCCTTTAACTGAACTTGAAAAAAAGAAAACCCACATGACAAATCAGGAGGCCTCCCCCATGCTGTCCCCACCCTCCCTCTCTTCAAAACTGCTCTTCTTCACTGTGGTGTTAAAAAAAAAAAAAAAAAAAAAGAAAAAGACCACAGCTCTTTCGCCAGGGCTCTTTCTGCTACGCTTTTATTGGGGGCAAAGCTGGGGCAGGATGGCTTGGGTGTTAAAAAAAAAAACAAAAAAAACGTCAAAGCGTCAAAGTGTTTGTCTGGTTGTGAGTGAGGGATGTGTAATGGTCTTTTTTTATTTTTATTTGTTAGTGTCAGATTATTTTTATCATTTTTTTTTTTTTTTTTTTTTTTTTTTCCCAGTTCCCTCCCATCCTTATTAGCTCATCCAGATGATGATTTCACTCAGGTGCAGTGTCTGGGTTTCAAGGCAAATTCCCTGGGAAAAAATTTGCAAGGGTGAGGCTGCTAGTTTGCACGTGCTGTGATCATAGTTTACCTTTGGACAGCAGATTTTTATTATTATTTTTTTTTTTTTAAGAGATTCAATAGAATCAAGCAAATTAGGTATCACCTAATATGTTTATGTATATATATATATATATATATTTATATATTTATTAATAGTAACAATAATATATTTATATTTTTATAAATGCATACATTTGTTTTTTTTTTCTCCATGTCTTTATTATTGCAACAAATATTATTGATGATAATAATAAATATAAATACATGGACAAATATACACTGCTGTTCAAAAGTTTGGGATCAGTAAGAGGTTTTTTTTTTCTTATATGCTCATCAAAGTTCCATTTATTTGATCGAAAATACAGAAAATAGTACTATTATGAAATGTTATTCCAATTTAAAATACAAAATATTTCTACTTTAAATAAATACTGTTCTTTTTCTATGTTTTATTTTTCAAAGAACATTGAAAAAAGTATCACAGTTTCCAAGAAAAGAAAAAAATAAAATAAATGCATAAATAAAACTGTTTCCAACACTGATAATAAATCAGCATATTAAAATGATTTCTGAAGGTTCCTTTGACACTGAAGACTGGAGTAATAATGCTGAGAATTCAGCTTTGCCTCACAGGAATAAATTATATTTTAAAGTATATTAAAATAGAAAACCACTACTTTAAATTGCAATAATATTTCATAATATTACTGTTTTTTTCTGTATTTTTAATCAAATAAACAGCCTTGATGAGCAGAAATACTACTACTACAAAAAAAAAAGCAGTGTATATATAAATAAATGGTTTTTATTGTTACAATAACAAGTTTTTTTTAGTAAGTATTAATTAAATTCTATTCAAATATTTAATAACATTTAATAAATAACACAAATTTAAATATTTATTGTTAATAATTAATTATAACATTATTATACAATTATTATGCAATGTTGTTATTATTATAAAATTGTAACTTATTGTTACTATATTAATAAATACAAAAAAAAAGTAAAAGCATATATCTGAATTGTTTCAGCTGAGATCTATGTATCTGTGCATTGTGTTTAGGGAGAGTTGCCATTGTGTTTTTGGCATGAATGTTTAATTAACTAGGCCTTGGTAAAAAATGAGGGTTTATGAGGATTTTAACTAGTTGTTGTTAATTAATTTGCGGTTGCTGTTGTCTCGGTGTTATCTCTATGTATGCTCTGCTGTGTATTAATCTGATACTGAACAAATGTGTGATATACGAGAGCACATTCTGAAGCTTTGCCTTCGAGAAGGAGGTTCATGTAAGGCTAATCCTGATTCTTGAATCGAGTCACTTCCACATCCGTCCATATTTGTGTCCCGTATAAAATTCTGCTGCATTGAATATGAATAAATCTGGTTGGAGATTTTGTTCAGTTTTAATTTGCAGCCTCAAGTATGCATTTCAGATGGGATGGATGTGGTTCAATTTGCTCATGTTATTCATAATATAGCTGATCTAATTAAAAATGAGTATGTTCATCAATTTCTGTCTGAAATATAGATACTTTTTTTTATTTTTTTATTTTTTCTTACCTTGAAATTTACTAAAATCAGAATAGCTGTTTTATGTAACCATAAAATAAGTCATTTTGTTTCACAGGTGACTTCATGAAGAACCAACTCGATGTGTATTTAACCTCCTCCTTGCTTTCCAGGATTGTCCTATTGATGTTGTATTGTGCTTGCTCAGAATAATTTGTTGCCTTACAGTTCAATTCCAGCAGCAAACATTGGATCTCATTTTTTTTTCCTTCTGTCTTTGAAGACAGAAACCACTGAGGAGCTCTCATCATCGTGTAGCCATTTATCTCAGTTGTCTCGTCATCAATAGGCTGCTGTCTGTCTCTGTAGGTCACAGAGCACCTCCAGCCCGGAGCGGCCATCGCTGTGTGGCTGACAACACCAACCTCTACGTGTTCGGAGGATATAACCCCGACTACGATGAATCAGGTGGCTCAGAGAACGAAGACTACCCACTGTTCAGGGAGCTGTGGAGGTTCCACTTCGCCACAGGGACATGGCAACAGATCCGCACAGAGGGTTTCATGCCTACTGAACTGGCTTCAATGTCAGGTAACATGATTGTTTTTAGTTTTACTTTTGTTTTGTTTCTTTTACCAGTCAGTCAGGAATTTAAACCTTTTTTACCATCATTTGAACCACTTTACCATCATCTTTGTACATCACACAGCTGTTTTGCACGGAAACAACCTGCTTGTGTTCGGCGGGACCGGAATCCCGTTTGGGGAAAACAACGGAAATGATGTCCACGTTTGCAACGTTAAATACAAACGTTGGTCGCTCCTTAACTGCAGGGGCAAGAAACCCAATCGAATATATGGACAGGTGCGAAAGCTTTAAAATTCATGATGTAACCTATTAAAGGGATAGTTCACCCAAAAATGAAATTACTCGCGCTCATGTCGTTCCAAACTCATAAGACACAAATTAAGATATTTTTGAAGAAATGTGACCGCTTTCTGACCCTGCATAGACAGAAATGCAACTGACACATTCAAGGCCCAAAAAGCTAGTAAGGACATTGTTAAAATAGTCCATGTGACCTCAGTGGTTCAACCTTAATTTCATGAACCTAGAAAGAAAACAAATATACCGACTTTATTCAATTTCAAATGTAACACAACGTGTGCATTAGGGTTGTGCCGATAGACAATAGTATCGTGTATCGACGATAGTCAGAGATATCGCCTGTTGCTGATGCCTTTGACGATAGCAAGACGACTATTATTATTATCCGTCAAAAATAGACTCGGCGCCTAACTTAAGCGATGCATTGCAAAGAGCAGCTTCAGAAAATTGCCGCGAGGTGGCTGGTATAAACACAAGCATTGACAAGATTGGCCGCGTCTCAGAGCCGGTACCGGTGGCATTTAAATTTCTACAGGGGGCACAAATCACGGTGAGCGGGAGGGGGTGTTTCTGGGTGGGAAGCGTGCAATCTGTGATTGTGTGCAGTTGCTGACGCTCGCGAAAGCGTGCAATCGTTTTCTTATGCGCTTTTTTCCGGTTTTACTTTCACTTTTGAAATCTGTCACGTTCAGCAAGGAGGGGAAAGTAACTCGTTTTCGGGGGAATGGCCCCCTTCGCACCGCAGACTTGTGCAGTGTAAATAAGGGGTAAGAGATTTATTCATCATACAGTGATGCAACTATTGTATTCACCTATGATACCGGGAGTTTTTTTTGTTTTTGTTTTTTTAAGTGCATAAACTCGCGCTAGGCTAGTCATTATGTTAATGTTCTTCGCTCATTGTCTGTAGCTGCTTTTTGAATAAATAAGGAAACGTAAGTATTAGTAACTTACAATGTTTCTATTAAATTATCATGTTAAACACAAATTAAGTCATATTGAAAACATTAGGCTGCTTTTAGCCTTATGCTGGTGTTGGTTCACTTTCCGTTAATGAAACTAAGTGAATAATTAAACAAATTAGCACGATAATATCGTGTATGGGCGATCTCACAGACTGACGATAGGACGATATGAAAATTGAACGTATCGCTCAACACTAGTGTGCTTTCCTCTGCTTGCGTTTCTGTCTATGCAGAATCAGTAAGCTCTCGGATTTCATCAAAAATATCTTAATTTGTTTTCTAAAGATGGAACGAAGGACTTGGGTTTAAAACAACATGAGGGTGAGTAATTAATGACAGAATTTTCTATCCCTTTAATGATCACAAGTACATGCTATCTAATGTATTTTAGTAAGCATACTAACTTACATTGATTGAATGATGCCTGATTTGTTTTGCAGGCGATGGCCATAATCAACGGCTTCCTATATGTATTTGGAGGTACGACAGGTTACATCTACAGCACAGATCTCCACAGACTGGATCTGACGACACGTGAGTGGATTCATCTGAAACCCAACAACCCTCCAGATGACCTGCCTGAAGAGAGGTAAGTGACTTTTGACCTTTTATTTTATTTTTAAAAAAGCTAAACGCATTTATGCATGCCAACATTTTTTTTTTTTTTTTTTTGTCTAAGGCTAAAATGTCAGTCTGTGAGCAGATATGCCAAACTTCCTTATTAATTTGTTTCTTGTAGATATAGGCATGAGATAGCTCATGATGGACAGAGGATATATATTCTAGGAGGGGGAACTTCCTGGACTTCCTACCCATTAGACAAGGTACAAATATTTCCATGAATCACCATTGTAGGCAGTGTTACATGGCTTGATTTGTTTACTGGAACTGATTAACCATGCGTATGAAGCGTGAAAACATCTGTGTAATTTATAGTTAAATTGTCATATGTGACCCTGGACCACAAAACCAGTCATAAGGGTACTTTTTTGAATTTGAGGTTTATACATCATCTGAAAGCTGACTAAATAAGCTTTCCATTGATGTATGGTTTGAGGATAGGATTCATTTGGCCAAGATACAACTATTTGAAAATCTGGAATCTGAGGGTGCAAAAACATCACAATATTAAGAAAATTCCCTTTAAATCGCCTGTTGGCATAAAAGAAAAATTGATAATTTTTTACATATACAATGTATTATTGGATATTGCTATAAATATACCCATGCTACTTATGACTGGTTTTGTGATCCAGGGTCACATATGTAGTCTACTTAGACAATTTACATATTAAATGGCTTAATTATTGTTTTTTTTTGTCAGAAATTCTAATATAAATGACAATTGTCTCAAATGTTTGTATTAGATACACGCGTATAACCTCGAAACAAATTCCTGGGAGGAAATCACAACTAAGCCTCATGAAAGAATAGGTTGGTAATGCCATTCTCATCTTTGACAGCAATTTGACATCTGACACTGGAAAGCCTATCATGAATATTTGTATTATGTGTTTATTCTGTTCTTTTTTTTAAAAAGAGTTTTGTTTTTTTTTTTGTTTTGTTTTTTTTTCTCAGGATACCCAGCCCCTCGGAGATGTCATAGTTGTGTGCAGATTAAAAATGGTAAGGCGTTAATAATGTAAATGTTGAATTTAGGGTACTTTGTAGGCTCAGTGTGTGATCGCTGTTGTTCTTTGTGGCAGATGTATTTATATGTGGAGGTTACAATGGTGAAGTAATACTGGACGACCTGTGGAAAATCAACCTGCAGACGTTTCAGTGGAATAAACTGCCTGCATTGATGCCTGAACCTGCGTACTTCCACTGTGCTGCTGTTACCCCGGTAAGTTTTATTATTTTTATAAAAGAAAAGGTTATTTTTTTACTATTGTTTTTTTATTTTATTTTTTTGTTCTTTTTTTTTTTTTTAAATATATTCAATTTAATGTTTTTATTTTTTTATATGTTATGTTTATTTTATATGTATTTCTAAATATATATTTAGATTTTTAAAATGTAGATAAATATAAATATACACTACCAGTCAAAAGTTTTTGAACAGCAAGTCTCTTCTGCTCACCAAGCCTGCATTTATTTGATCCAAAGTACAGCAAAAACAGTAAAATTAATATTATACTACTATAATATAATACTATTTAAAATAACTGTTTTCTATTTTAATATTTTAGTGTTATTTATTCCTGTGATCAAAGCTAAATTGTCAGAATCATTACTCCAGTCTTCAGTGTCACATGATCTTTCAGAAAATCATTCTGATATGCTGATTTGCATTTTTAGTATTTTTCCAGGATTCTTTGACGAATAGAGAGATCCAAAGATCAGCATTTATCTGAAATAAAAAGCTTTTGTGACATTATATACTATACCGTTATTATTATTATTATTATTATTATTATTTTTGGTATAGAAAGAAATTACAGAAAGTGATAAAGACATTTATAATGTTACAAAAGATTTCCATTTCAGATAAATGCTATTCTTCTGAATTTTATTCATCAAAGAAACCTGAAAACCCTGCTCAATAAATGTTTTTTGAGCAGCAAATCAGAATATTAAAATGATTTCTGAAGTATCGTGTGACTGGAGTAATGATGCTAAAAATTCAGCTTTGAAATCACAGGAATAAATTACCTTTTAAAATGCATTCAAATAGAAAATGGTTATTCTAAATAGTAAAAATAGTGAAAAATTTTACTATTTTTGTTGTACTGTGAATCAAAAAAATGCAGGTTTGGTGAGCAGAAGAGACGACTTTGGGGGGGGGGGGGACACATTTAAAAATCTTACTGTTCAAAAACGTTTGACTGGTAATTTTTTATGTCGTCTTTGTACATTATTTATATTTATTCTGCTGTTAACAATGTTCCAGAAGTATCTTTTGCACTAGTAAAAATCAAAAATTGTTATACACATTTTTTTCATTTTTCTCTTTTAGGCCGGTTGCATGTACATCCACGGCGGTGTGGTGAACATCCATGAGAATAAGCGGACTGGTTCCTTGTTTAAGATCTGGCTGGTGGTGCCCAGTCTGCTGGAGCTGTGCTGGGAGCGTCTTCTCAAAGCCTTCCCACACCTGGCCCAACTTACCCCGATACAGCTGCTAAACTTGGGCCTCACCCAGGAACTTATTGAACGCTTGAAATAAAGAAGCGAGGGAGCTGTGAGCGTGAGAGACAGATTGTTTATGTACTATGTGTGTACATTTTTTATTTAACTCTTTCGTTTGTTTTTCGAAGCTGATCATGGGCAGGACGACGGCACTTGAAGCCACCTTGCGGACGAGAAGAACAGGACTAAGGAACCCCATCCTAACACAACCCGCCTTAAAACCAAAAACTATAGGATGCCTTTTTTTGTTTTGCATATGCACCTTTTAATGATTTGGAAAATTAATACAAAACGGAAATATCCATTAGAAGGTTCTTTTCTCAAACACTATGGGTCAGTGACCCTGAATGAAAGTTGTTTTTTGTTTTTCTTGAGATTGTACTATTTATTTATTGGCCTTCAGTAGTGATATGGCGGACGTGTTGAGTTGTTTTTACTGATGTATCTTAAATTCTATTTCCTCTCCTGTCAAAGAATTATTTAAGTTTTATGAATCACCACACCACGGCATGAATATTTAATCAGCAGTGATGTAATCGGGGTTCGATCAGGCATCTGAACAGACTTGTGCAGTGATGCCTGGCATTGTGATTAAGGTTTTACTCAATGAAAATGGTGCAAACAGTGTTAAAAAGTTGAATGTTTTAACAAAATGAGTTTTCACAGAGATTTTTAGGTTGGAAGCTGTTGCTCAGATCTGCAGTTACATCTGCATTAAGGCACAAACACCAGACCAAGTAATGTTTCGACAAAGCTGTACAGTCATCGCAGAGCTGTTCCCATGTTTCACCCAGTTTTGTAAACCAATCGTTACATCACTGTGAATAAGGTGCTCCTTAATTTACTTTTAATGCTTTTACTGAAATAAAATCTTTTTCCTTAAACGAAAAATCTTCATCCCTCATCCAACTGTTTAAACTGACACATTGACACATTTAATTGATCTAGTGCCTTTACTGAGCAAGATGTGATAATGTGCTAAATTTAACAAAGCCTTGCTAAACGCACTTTATTATTGTTATTATTTAACTCAAATTCTATTCTAGAACAAGCTGACCTGAATTTATAATACATAAGATGCATACTTACCATTTTCATCAAGCTTTCTAGCACTTGATGCATTTACAGTAAATAAAAGTATTTAAACTATTTGGTCAGCACAATGCTAATGATATTTTGGGCCTTGTGTATATCTGTACAGCAAAACGGATAACCTTCCTGTCATTTAGCAATAATGTAGCGGAGCATCTTTTACTATGCTGACCTAAAAAAAAAAAAATGCTTTGAATTCAAAACATCTGTGGTCGAAATGCCAAATACAGCATCTTGAATTCAGAGTTAATGCGTTTTGCCTTGGTGGGTTATTAAACCTTTTACAGTTCATGGCCATTTAACTACATTCATTAGGCACCAGCAATTGATGTAGTTGAGTAAAATGTTAAAAGACTCCTAATTGCTATTATTACACCTTCTAGAATTTGATTTACGTTGTCGAAGTAGCTTCTTTCTGGCATTAGGTCACATATACATGCCCATAATATGTGCCTACCCACCCACCTGCCATTTTCTTTCTGCATGACTGGATTCCTGTTTGCATGGGTCAGGATTTAAGGGTGCTTTGTCATACGGGCGACGTGCAGACCGTGACAACTCCACATTTATTTCCAGAAATGATTTCAACAGCGAAAATTTTCACTCAGTTTGCATGGAGTGACGAGAGTTCCTACATTCGTGTTTTTGTTTTTTTTTTTGAGACGAGGGGTCTCGCTGGACTTCGATTCCTCAGTTGTGCAGCAAATGTCCAAGGTACTCACCGGTTACCTGTAACTTGTGTACCAGTTTTGTGTTTTATTGTTGCAAAATTAATAAACTTGTTCAAACTGGTGGTTGTGTTGAATCTCTTGTTATTCATACGGTTTCTCCAGGTCTTTAAAAAGTCTTTAGTTGTATCAAAATTTAAGGCCAGAAAAAGTCTTAAATGGTAGAAGAAAGTCTTGTGAAAGTCTTGAAATTATGATTTCAGGAAAGACGAGAATTGCGATATAATGCGACGATTAAACTTAACTGAATGAGTAAGCTGCAGGGTTGCCAGGTTTTCACAGCAAAACTACTTCAATAGAGGGTTTGCACTTACGTCACGATTTGGTCAGTTACCCGGATGCCGGCCAAATTGGCGATACTTGGATGTAAACAACAGCATGGATTTCATGGGTAATATATTACTGAATATGTTGTTTTGCTATTTATGCTGTCTAAACCATGGGGAAAAAAGCATGTGGAAGCTACTAAATCATATAGAGAAGGACTTAGTAAGCAGGAAGGGATGCAATATTTTGACTAAAGTTAATAGGTGGTAAAGATACGTTTGAGCATAAAATTTCACCTACCTGACCAGAAATAAGAACAAACACAAATGTTGTCAAGATTCTTGCCCTGGAAGTCCTGGTTCAGTTTGGCCAACCACAATGCCTTTTATTTCTCACTGCTTTTTTGCTCTCTTCTCCTTGATTTGTTATAACTTTTGGCAGTGTGTAGTACTCCAAATGTTTTTCCCAATCCAACCATTTTACAGCCCAAAACATGACAATAATTGACCATTTTCAGCAGCAATAATTAGCAAAATATGCAAGTTTTGTTGTTTTCAGTTCAGTGGCATTGTTTACGTTCAGTGCCGCTAATAATGATGGCTGATTGATGACATGTTGTGAAAACACTATCACGTTTCGGAGAAGGTCCTCTGGTAAGTGTCACGTGGTAGGGTTCCCCTGGTAAAATTTGCAGTCCAGGGGCTAAACATAAAAAACTACCTGCGGCAACAATGTAAAAAGTAGCCCAATTACATGGGATACTGCGGACCTGGCAACACTGCTTTTGTGTACTATATTTCTGACGCCACCTGCTAGCATAGAACGAATTTGCATTTTCAATAACCCCTTCTGCTGTTTTTTCAAACCAAAGCGAAAATCCACCCATATTTTTATGCAGCAAAAACAAGTTGTGAATGTGAACCGGTGGATTCATAAGAAGCTAATGCAAACGCATTAAAAAAAAAAATCTAATCATCGAGACAAGATCTATAGGGTGTTACAGGTTTGGAAATTAATGAGGGCTTGTGGCAAAAATGCGACCAAATGAACAAAAATGTTCCATAAATTCAAGACAAAGGGGCAAAAAAAGCCCCTTTACATTTAAACAAGGTATTACAGCTGTCGCGATTAAAATAGAATATTAAACTCAATGTAAAACGAATGAACCAATCAAACGCGTATCTGTTGAACTTAGGAATGCATTGGCCAATCAGGGATGTTTAGATTAGTCAGTGCTGAAAACGGCAGAGCTGAGTGCACACGTTCGTTAATTCCCTTATCATAAACAACACAGTGCAGATACGATGTAAATAAAAGATTAATTTTGTAGCTTCAGTGATTTTAAAGGGAGTTTTCGCATAACTTGAGCTAGACTTGGCTAAGGTCATAGACTGACATGTTCGTCTTTGAAGCCAGTATGTGACGTTACCAAAACAAAACAAAAACGTTTTATACTGTTTTCTATATCGAATCGATATTAATAATCCTTACTACAAAGAGCCATAATCTACAATAATGATTTTTGTCATAATATTGCAGCCTTATGATCTCCTGTTTTTTACATGTATAATTTAGATACAATTTTAAACAGTCTATTACTTTTGACAACAGTTTAAAATATTGATTAAAGCAATTGGGTAAAGTATTTGACATTAAAGATAACATATTGTTTTTATAATAATAAGGTGATTAAAATACAAATATTGCCCCTTAATGGAAAAGTTCATTTCTGACCCTGATGTTATTGAATTAATTTGCTAATTAATTTATAACCATTGTTTAAATTAATGTAATTAATACTTTTGACTCTTTTTTTTTTTTTAAAAAAAGAGTGAAAGGCTGAAATGTGAAATTGATAATTTTATAAAATGTTTTGTGAAAACTTGTATCTGAACTGTAAATCATGCCTTTACAGTCATTTTATAGTTTAACATGTTACCATAGACATTGCCCTACTCTGCATATATGGTATCAGTTTTATTTGTGCATGTCTTAAAACGTCTTTAATTTGATTTTAACAAATCTTGCAGATACCCTGTACACAAGTTCATGAAAGGGATACAACAAAATTTATTATTTCATTCTGATAGATTGCTACATCTATTTCTTTTTTTGTGAATGTACAGTATTTTAGGCATTTTTAAGTAAACACACAGTGAAATTGCACATTTTCAATCCGGCTCACAAATAAGAGCTTACATACTTCACATGCTGGAAAATATTCTATCTAAAGAACTTTACAGTATATATATATAAGACAAGAATACACAAAAACATTATACAAACATGTCAACAATAAAAGATAATAGAGAAAAATCTTTTTTTTTTTTTTTTTTTCAACATCCAAGAGGAGCAGGTGCAAAAAAGTACAAAGCCAGAAGAATAAGGTACACAACTACCAGAGCCGTTCCTGTTCATAGAAAAAATAAAAAAATAAAAGTAAATAGTTAGTAAACACCATTTTATATAACAATGCAACCTGAACTAATTGTACTAATCTAACCAAATCTAAACAAACTGTATTACATTTAATGATGCTATTAATTGTCTTAAGCACAACAGAAATATTTTTATAGCTCAACCAAAAATAAAAACTATCGGCCTTTTTCAAACCTGTATGACTTGCTTTCTTCAGTGGAATACAAAAAAAGTTATTTATAGATGAATCTCCAAGCCGTTCTATTCATGCAATGAAAGTAAATGGTGATCGTGGCTGTCAAGCAGGATTTTCAGGCTGTTTCTTACATAAAGCTATTGTACGGTAACATGATGGTGTGTAAATGATTATACAAGTTTTAATTTTGCACATACTATTAATTTAATCAATAATACTAATAATAACGCTTACCCTGAAAGTAGTCCGACTTTCCATCCATGAATATGTAGTTGACCAGAATAACACTAAAGATGCTCGCCCAGAGGTGTAAATCACTAAATATGAGAACGAATCCAACATCCTTGGGAGAAACAGAAAGAACTTGTCTCATACTGCAGAACTTACGCAACAGAAACCAACTCAACTTTTATTTTTTTTTGAGTGAGACTTACATAAAAAGCATTGAACATGATCAGCAGCGGGATCTGCAACATGCAAACCTGAACTGCAATACAGCTCCCCACTTCCAGACTATATAATAGCAAATATGCATATTAGAGCCATAGTGAAAATAGTGAAATGCACCAAATTAACACCAAATTATTGTAACCTGAGGCTGATGTTGTTCTGAAGAGCAAACTGGATCCCATTGACTATCTCAGGAAGCTCAGGAACCATAGCCAATATAGTAACTCCAATAAAATACTGTGGGGGGTAAAAAACAAAAAAAAAAAAAAATTAAAAATTTAATATAGAGCAGGAACAGGGACAATGCAATGCAATGCAATGCAATGCAATGAACATGTACCTGTGAGACACTGGAGTTGGAGATGATAGGTTTGATGTGCTCAGTGCTGAGATCAGCGCAAGCTGCCATCAGTACCGTCGCCAAAATGAGCACCACTAGAGCTCTCGATCTAGACCAGTGAACCACTGCACCATGGTCACTAACAACTAATACACAGAACAATTAGCACGTTAAATAAAAGCATCACACAACCAGAAGAGCATCATCCAACTGCAAAATCACAAATACGCACCATGACAGTGGGCATCACTGACGTGGATGTCATAAATATGCGAATGAGTCTTAAGGGTGAAGATCAGACCAATGAGATACGCAGCAGGCAACAGGACAGAGATCGTGTACACCAGAGGCCTGAAAACAAAAACGTAATTTAGACATTTAAAAATTTTTACACTGTAAAAACAAGCATGTTTGGATACTCACTCGATGTGACTCAAAAAAAGAGGTCGGTTGTTTTCGCTCTGTAGGAAAACATCATGATCACTGTGCTTTGCATATTTAACATATGTCTAAATGGCTTGAATTTTATTAAGTAAACAACATACCAGGTCATAGTGGCAGTTATTACATATGAAGGGTTTTGAGGCGTTACCAGATGAGTTGTTACAACCCTCACATATAAAGTTTCCATAAGCCTTTGAAAACAGCGTGGGGGCGAAAACACCTGTGGTCAGACAGAGGTGAAGCGTCAAAAATAATTCATTCTACATAAAAACAATTTTTTTAGTTCTTCTCACCTCCTACTGATATAAATAGCAGTGCTGAGCTCACTCCTGCCGATCTGCTGTTGAACCGCTGCTCTCTGTGTTTGCAGCCGCCGATGATCATACAGATCCCCTAAAACACAATGTATGTGTGACAGTTATCAGAAAAGGAGAGATAGTGAGAGGAAGCAGCACCACAGGAACACACACATAAACACACTGGTTCTCACAGGTATAAAAAGGATGCAGCCCAGCAGGGTGCCGGTCAGGGCAGATTTGACGATCTCTGCGTAGCACTTGTTTCCTGCGCGGTTACCCTGCAATAAAGCTGTGATGTAGAAAGCCATCTCTGTAATCGAGCCGAACGTGGCGTTTACTACCGCTCCCACGGCAAAGTTACTCTGTGCGGAAATACTACAGAGAAGACAGAGATTTTGAAAATTAAACAAAATGATTAATTAATTAATCAATTATTAGTAAGAAGAAAACAAAAGACTCTTGGGGAAGTAATGTAATATGTGACCCTGGACCACAAAAACCAGTCATAAGGGTAAATTTATATATCACCTGAATAAATAAGCTTTCCATTGATGTATGGTTTGTTAGGACAGGACAATATCTGGTATCTGATGAAGTTCTTAGCCATGCAAATTACTAATCAAAAATTACGTTTTAATACATTTACGGTAAGAAATGTACAAAATATCTTCATGGAACATGATCTTTACTTTATATCCTGATCATGATTTTTGGCATAAAAGAAAAATGTATAATTTTGACCCATACAGTGTATTTTTGGCTATTGCTACAAATATACCCGTGCTACTGGTTTTGTGGTTTAGGGTTACGTATAATGTAATAAAATAAAAATGTAAAACTAAAACAGGCACATTCATTTAAAAAAAAAAGTTAATAATTAAATTAAATAAATAAATATTAATTAATTAATAAAAACTACTAAATAAATACCATTTTAACAAACAAGTAAGGATTTTTAAACATTACCTTGCTATCCCCATCCCAATGTAGTAAGACAACGGGATAATAGAGCTCAAAGCTATTGCAAACTTTGCCTCTGAGCTCACATAATAATTATCTCTGTCCACGTAGCCAATCACCAGAGTGAAAATAACCAGCGGCAACAGGTCTGAATACAGTTATTTAAAGATCCACAAATGGTGCATTTTATAAAGAAAACAATAAAGCTAACAAAAGGTATTTATCAAGGTACCATTTCAGTGTTATATATACAACAAACAAATGGTGTAGAAACATTTTCACTCAGAAATTGCTAGTAAAATTCACAAACAAGTACAGAAAATGGCAATTAACAAATTAAATCCAAAACTATGTAAAAGTTTGGGATCAGCAAGATTTTTAATGTTTTTTAAAGTCTCTTATGCTCAACATGGTTCCATTTATTTGATCAAAAATACAGACAGAAGTGATATTCTGAAATATTATTGCAATTTAAAATAAGAGTTTTCTATTTTAATATACTTTAAAATATAATATATTTCTGTGATGCAAAGCTGAATTTTCATCAGCCATTACTCCAGTCTTCAGTGTCACATGATTACACTAGTTATTCTAATATGCTGATTTATTATCAATGTTGGAAACAGTTGTGCTGCTTAATATTTTTTTGGAACCTGTTAAACTTTTTTCAGGACTCTTTGATAAATAAAACGTTAAAAAGAACAGCATTTATTCAAAATAGAAAGCTTTTTTTAACAATATAAGTCTTTACTATCACTTGCTATCAGTCATTTTATAACTGTCGTTTTTCTTTTCCCACTCATAAAAATCTATAAATATAAAAATATATAAATAAATCAGAAATAAAAAAGGTACCATTTCATGTGAGAGAGTTTTATAAACAGCCACAGGCATTAAGGATACTGACAGCAAACACATTGATCCCATCCACAGTGTATTTGTAGTAGTACCAGTTAAAGGCACGGTAACAGCACAGCAGAACTCGGGTCTCACAACCTTGTGGCTAAAGAATAGAAGACATGGCAACCATTAGTATAAAAAAAGTGAGATGTTCTACTAATATGAACAGCAGAATAGTGCTCACCTTTTTCACAGTCCGAATTTTGACCTCCTCTGGTGGCATGAGCAGGATGATGCTCAAGGTCCTGACATTCATCTTTGACACCGGGATGGTGAAAACCATCATCCAGGACAGGAAGATGGCCAGGATGTGAACCAAAGCCAGCAGCGGGTATCCCAACAGCAGCCAAACATACGTACTCAACCGACACTAGAAAGAAAACATTAAAGGGAACACTGCGTATTAAGACTTGTATGACTTAATATAACATAAATGATGTCCCTTACTGAAATATGTAGTAGAAAACTCATGAAAAATTTCCGTTATTTTAAAAATCCACATGGTTTTATATATATTTTGGACTATGGGGGGTGCCATTATTTCGATGACGCTAAATGGTGAGCTACTGGCACTACCTGTTGCTATTTTTACTCAAAATACAAAACTCAGAAAATAAAATACTGATAAAATGCCACATTATGTGGCTTTTGGTTGTAATTTTCAGTTGAAGGGCAACAAGAAAAGCAATGTAAGTCTTCACTGCTTTCCTAGCGATAAGACGACGAAAACAAATGGGAAGATGCCTGTGGATGAACAAAACTTCCTAAAGACCCACATCTTTGTTCTCTCCACTTTAGCCCTGATCCCTTTGAAGCTTTTATTAGACCACAGCTACTAAAGATCTTAAAAAAACGGCAGAGACAAGAAACGCTAGATTCCATCCTGGCAGGATGTAAACATGCTGATGCTTGTCATGACGCCGCAGCCACTGAAGAAGTTTCTCAGTGTGGATTTTACTCGATATCTGACTACTTGTGGGGAAAAATAGACCAAAATTGTCATTTGGTATCACCATAAGCTCTTTCAGTAGCTGTGGTCATCCTATCAGTGTTTTATTTTCAGAGTTGTGTTGCAGTAATAATAGCAACAGGTAGGGCCAGTAACTCACTGAGTGTAAACATTTGATGTTGGTCCAAAATATGTATAAAACAATGTGGATTTTTTAGATTTTTTAAACCCCAAGAATGAATTACAGTATAATGATGGCCTATCAGCTAGATAAACTGTTCAAAACTGACAGTCTCACCCAGTAACGAGTCAGTTTTGGAGGTGGAGCAGTCACTGGGATTTCTGTGGTGACGGCGGGAGCGGAGCGCAGCAGAGGTGTAGACTCTTTCACCCTGGAAGACTCTTTTACCTCATCCACCTCCTCTGGAATAGCCTCACAATGTGGAAATTTCATACAACATTTCCTCACCAGGCTGCTACTCTGAAAGAATAATTTTAAAAATGCCCAATCAGTCAAAAGAATTTGCATTTGAATTTGAAATCAGTGACACATTTCACAAAAATGTGAAGGTAAGTGAATTCTTGAAAGCCAAAATTGATTATAACATAGAAAACACAAATTTGGAATGAATGTCACATGCCATGCTGCAGGCTTAAGACAAGCATACTTAACTAGGCTTTGCAAATCGATTAAACAGAGTGACATAATTTTTAAAAATACATGAATAGGCTACATGTATATCTTTGAGAAAAGTTCTGTAGATTTTTTTTTTTTTACTACTTACTTTCTGTAAGGCCTTTCCAAATGGCCATAAGAAATATCCTGACAGCTGCAAACAGAGTTTTCCTATCATAAAATATGAGAGAACAGATTTAAATGAGAATAAAGTGTCAAAATGCAACTGAAATGGACAAAAATTAACCCTGACATACCATATGGGATCCCAGCAATGGTGCAGAACATCAGCAGACTAACCAAGAAGTAAAATAAGGAGATCCACCAGCCAAACAACAATACATATAATACATTTCCAGCAGTGACCAGTGATCCTAGTAGAAAAAGAGAGTACAAAGCATTACAAATAACAAAAAGACAGAAATATTTTATATTTAAACTACACCTAAAAATGAAGGAATGCCAATGCATAGATAACAAAATATGGGGCATCTGCAAACAAATAATGCTAGACTTTTTCAAAGCATTTCTTTTTCAATTACTTTTATCCAACTGGTCACAAAAAAACATATTCTTGTGAAATGTTTTTATTGAAGGGTGTGCCTGTGCAATGGCATTCACATATTGTGTCCAATGACTGTTTTTTTTAACCTGAATGATGTTTGATATAGTTGAGCTCGGAGTAAAGCTCCTTAACTACATCGGATCTGTCTTCAATGGGTCGTTCGGTTACATGACTCTTCCATTTCCTGAAACCAAACTGCCATACAGAAATAAACAAATCATTTGAAACATTTCCTCCAGTTATTCCAAGGATTTGCACCCTTATTCTGTTTTTTTTCCTCACTCTGGAAAAATCTCTGACTGTTAAAACAGGAATATTTAATAAGCACTCATATTTACACACCCTGTAGTTGTTGGCAAGTTTATGTGCCTCCACCTCATTTTCTGCACGGATGGTGGTTCTGATGCTCGCTTCCTGCCAGACGTCATCCGTGCAACGTGAATGCAGGGAATGCCCTGAAGAAAACAGAAAACAAAATAATTAGTGATCACAAGTCTGCAATAATTCTTTGGAATAAAATGGGTGATTGCTTGTTCTTTCTAGGGCCAATTTCAAAGCCAATATTTTATGCATTCTAAGATGCATAATTAAACAAAAAGGCAGACTGCTTGTTCTTTCTAGGGCCAATTTCATAGCTACTATTTCATGCATATAATTTGCACAATTAAATAATATTGTCAAACATTTTGCATATAGCAGCTTAAAAAGATGTATAATAAAAATATTAATCTCAAGCATTATTTTGTAAAATTTGGGGGGGGTTTATTAGTAAAAATGTAAAAAAAAAAAAAAACAACAAAAAAAAAAAACCTAATTTTATATATATATATATTTTATTTTTTATTTTTTTTTTTACATATTTTTAAAAATTAATAATTTCTAAACAGTAAACACAGAAATGGTTTGAAGATTTGATTCGCTTTATATTAAAAACATTTTAAAATGCAGTAATTTCCCAGGTAGATTCCTAATCATTTTCAGTGTTATTTTAATATAATTTAGATAATAATCTATATTAATTCTAAAAATAAAAATTAACATTGTTTTACTGTTTTTAAAAAAGCAAACTAAAAAAAAAATAAAAAAAAAATAAACATTAACAGAAACAAACACATATTGTTTATTTCTATTAATGTTCATTTTATTTGTATTTATTTAAATGATTTTAACTTTAGTTTTGTTTACTATATGCGACTATAACAACCCTGACATTTTCATATAACAAAAAAAAAATTGCACTTATGAATTGAGTAGAACAGACTACAGGAAGACACTCACTGTGGGCAGAGAGGCATTTTGGGGTGTAGTGTCCTAAGTACTGGGAGTTGCAGGGGGAAGGAGTATCTGGGATCTCAAGATAGGCTCCAGCTACACACAGTCTGTCACACTGAGAGCTACAGCGGCGGCCTTTGGGGTCATGCTCCCAAAGGGGCTCTAAAGGTCACACAGAAAAAGAAATCAATGTCTCGGTGGATTTAGAGGTTTCTCATGGTCTGATGACTTGGTTGAGTCCCCAAACAGTCAGCCTGGAACTAATGAAAGACTCCTGATGGTCACATGAACATCAGTTTCTCACATAACATTAGTGAATCAACTGTGTCTGATTGCATTGCTAATTGATATCATGGCATGAGACTGCAGAAAAACCATCAAAGCAATAAAAATAACTAAACAGCAAACAATGTTTACAACCAGATTTTAAAATAAGAAGCCAAATGTGCATATAAGCTTGAATTAATTTTTAATATTTGGGCAAATCCAGCATTTTGCATTATGGATGTGACATATAAATGCTTAGAGAACATATGCGTTATCAGTATACCAAATCATCTGTTTATATTTTAATAAACCCTTGTTGATAGAGTCTAAAAGTCAGAAAAATATCAGTCTATGCACAAGTTTTCTGTGTTAAAAAAAAGAGAAATAATCATGCGTCATGGATATGACAAAAAAGGACACCATTTCTAAGAGACTACATACTTTGTAGGATTTCTGCGAATTAAAATGCACAAACCAGACGCAATAATACCCAACAAATAGAGAAGCAGTGGCTCTTCACAGAACATATAATTGTTACTTAATTTGAATTTTGATGTGTCTATTTATGATGAATATGTACTGTTATGGATGTGAGAAGCCTGAAAATAGCACTTACCAGACTATGGGAAATCATGCACTAAAAATAAAAAAAAAAGCTTTAAAAACTTTAAGAGAGACCTCACATGGCTATTTGAACCACTAAATGTTGACATCTGTGCTATCAGTATAGTAAAAACCTTTGGTAAAAATTTATTTTTTCATGGTAAGGTTGACCTTTGCATGGAATTACCTATTTAAAACTTATTATATATATTTTAAAACATTTTTTCAGATCTGAACAATGCAGTGATGATGTAAGTATGGAAATGGGCTTTAAATTTGTGACAGATTAACAACAAACAAATACTTAAAATGTTAACATGATTTTGCACATCAGTTATGTTTTTAATTTTGTATTTACAGCAGAAAAAAACATTAGTTAATGACGTTTGTAAAACAGGTGAGATCAGTCTTTACTTACAGGTGTGACACATTCCCAAAATCCTACTAAAATCAGACTTCTTTCTTATTTCTTATGTCAACATTTACTAAAACGACTAACTGATATGAAGTTTCTATGACTCAAAGTCGTAAAACTGTAAACAATTTCTACAGATTAGGAGAATCACTGGTACCAAAACAAACAAACAAAGCATACAAGCAAAGAAACTAGAATAAAACAGTTCTAATGACTGTATAAGGAGAGTAAAAGTCTCTTTAAACTTCTTAATAGTTGTAAGACGACTGTAATACTCGCCTGAGCTCTCGGTGGACCGTCGCCTCCGACTCTCCACATCAGTGGACATCGTGTGTTTGGTGTGAGCCATCCTGCTACAGTCGCACGCCTCCACCATCAACTCATCTGTAGCCACCGGGGTTGCCAGGTTTTTCACAACAAAACCCGCCCATTGCTACTCAAATCTAGCCCAAAACTAGCCCAACCGCCTTTTGGAGGTGGTCCCCCGGTAAAAATCGCGTTCCCGGGGGTAAAATACACGTTTTTTGGCGAGGTTCCCCTGGTACAACTCGCATTCCAGTGGCTAATTATCACGTTTTTGAGTTTTTTTTTTTCTTTCCGTGTCTTAAATTACAATTATTTGTATAATGTCAGTAAGATTTAAACTGAACCTATAGTATGCCACGACTACTACTATTCATATTACTATTAATAAAAGATTACAATAATATAGTTGTTGCTTTTATTAAAGTCATAATATATTAAGAATGAAGTTTTAAGAATAAAATTACGAGAATTGGATCAGAATAAGATAGGGTTTGTTAAATATTTAGGGTTTTTCAGGATCTTTTTTCTGCAGGATACAACGTCACGCCAGAAGGCGGCGACAAAGTTACTTGTCCTTACGAGTGAGTCGCTGAATCATTTACTCAGTTGATTCATTCAATGATTCATTCAGAAACAAAACGCCACTGCTGTGTTTCTCGCGATTCTGTAACGTTAGAAAATTCGCTATGGCTCTGGCTGTTTAAAACCTCCTTGTTGGAGCAAAATGGACAAACTGACTTTGAATATTTCCTTCTAAAGCGTAAGTACTCAATATTAGCTTTTTGTTTATTGAACTGTTGTATCCATCTTGTTTTTCCTGTAAGAGCAGGCACCGCCATTTGTAAATTTTATGGGTCTGGCTTCCGGTCTCGTCCACGTCCAGCTGTGCAAAACAGCTTGATATTGCAATTTGTTGTGTCTTACCATATTATTTTAATGTCTTATCTTAATTATGAACACACTGGTTTGAAGTGCAAACAATCTTACTTTTGCGTTTAAGAATAAGGTGGATAAAATCAAATAATCATACTTGCAAGTGGACCAACTCAGTATATATTTTATATAGAGTGAATATAACGGAGCTCACAAAAGTTTGTGCTTGTTTGATAAGGAACAATAACACAAACATCAATGAGAGAAAAACATAGGCTAATTTTTCTTTATAGATACAGTTCTTCGTACAGTGTTGCAAATATATATCATGATTAATTATTTTTAATTGCATTATTAGTATTCAAATTTATGTGTAATGAAAATAACCTTGAAACATTTATCATGTTTCATCATTTTATCAACATTTAATAATCTGAATCAGTACATTTTATTCATGAATGGTATGTCAATATTAAAAATATATACAAAGGAATGAGACTCTGGCAGGAAAACAGCAAAGATCACTCACACACATGAAAATACTGACATAAAATAGTACTGATAAGGACAGACTGGCTCTTACGAAAAAATAACAGCAACAGTGATGGGGGAAAAACAGATGTAATCGCAGTCACAGAGCACAAGCATCTTCATTAAACACTTTTTCTTAAAATACATTCTTGAAGGACAGCTTCAAATTGTCAGAAAAATGCTGCACAGCTGCTTTTTCGTTAATAATGCCACAGATATTAACAGCGATCTAAGTAAAATTGAAAAAGGAAATAATAAAAAGCGTAAATAAGCTTAACAAAATTCACACCGAGAATCAAATCCATATGTGTATGAAACAAAAATCACTCCAATGGGTGTAAGAAACAAAAATGTGATCTAAAATATGTACAGTTTAAAATAATATAACAAAACTGGTGAAAAGAAACAACAAAAAAACAATATAAAGTACAAAAATAGTTTTTGTAATAGCACTGTACAGAAATAATTGTCAGTGGAAACTGAATCTTACATATTCATTGACATTTTGAGCTACAATTTTTCAAACAAAAACAATGCCCTTTATTTTCTCTTACTCTTTGAATGAGAGAGATGGACTTGTTTGTGATTGCACCAGGCAATTTTTCCAAACAAAAAACAATAATAGCTATGAATAAATTCTCTTTTTCTTAAGAAATAGCACTTTTGTCTGTTCTTTTTTTTTTTATGTCTGTAAAGGTGTGTCCAAGGATGTCTAATCGTGTGGTTTTCCAACAGATACAGTACAGACTGTGTCTTTTTGTTTATTTTATTACGAGCATTTGTGGTTTTAAAGTATATAAATTTGTATTTTTCTTAGGAAATGGTCGATCGTTTTGTAGGATAAGGCTCGGAACGCCCTTTGAAGCTGCACCGAAACTGCAATTTGGACCTTCAACCCATTGGTTCCCATTGAAGTCCACCATCCTGAAATGAAAAATCCTGGAATATTTTCCTCAAAAACCTTAATTTCTTATCGACTGAAGAAAGAAAGACATGAACATCTTGGATGACATGGGGGTGAGTAAATTATCAGGAAATTTTCCTACTGGAAGTTAACTTCTCCTTTAACGTTAACAATGCTTATCCAAAATTAGATTAGAGGCTGTATCTTGGCAATACTTCAATCTGTTGAAATAAAACTTGGTACACCTCTTCAGTGCCATGATCTGAAGGCATGTACCAAATTTGATTCCAGTGCCACCTACAGGTCAAGAGATCTGAAAAATGTCTATTTTTGATTATGACAGATAGGCAAACCTGTTTGAAAACAGTCATTATGTTTGTGATTCCATTGGAAACTCCAGTGCTGCAGAAATTACACAATTCCCATTTAAGCTAAGATGTAGAATTCTTGAATAAAGCCCTTTTACACACTAACCTGTTTCCAAACAATGAAAGGAATCAAAATGATGTCATATTAGCCCAGCTAGCGAACTGAACGATATGTACTGTCACCAGAATCACATCCAGAATTGAAATCCATGTACAAGGCACAAATGTCTTTATGACTCTGTTTCATAACTCCAGTTCATAATTCTTATTATCATGAGAGTTGCATAAAAAGTATTATCCTTTAGATAAGCCGAGTCAGCACAGCAGTTTAAACCCACTTCTGCTCCAGGTTCATTGTTTGGCATGAGTATCCAGCACCTTTCAATGCGCAAAATGAGCATTTAGAAATCTGAGTCAGCATCCAATAGCTCAGCTTCCATAAGATTGGTTCTGGAGTGTATTGGTACACCCCTCCTACCATCGCCCCGTGGCACAACAGCAGTCCTGCCAGCATCCATCACTGAAGCCTCCTGTCCAAGGTGTCGGAAAACCCCATTAGGTTGCCATGATGATTGCTGGAAGCCACCCAAATCGTCTTGCATGCTATCTCGTAGCGTCAAGGGATTGGCAAGGGGGAGGCTAGAGGGTTTATTCCGTAAGTATCCCAACCCACCGTACCTCTCCTGGTAAGGAATAGGACATGAAGGCCTGAATTCTGGAAAGGCTCCTGGTAGCATATCCTGTTCCTCCTGCTGCTGTCGCTGCTGCTCCCACAGGTTAGCCACCAGACTCCGGTGACCTGGAAGTTTTGGGAGACGGGGTACTGCGCTGGGGCCAAACTCCCTCCGGGGGTAGGCAGGATTCCCTTCGTCCGCTGCAGGACCCGTTGACCGTATTTCCTTCCTTCTCTTTTTCTTCTTCTTCTTCCTTTTCATCATTTCAGGAGAAATTTCTGCTTCAACCATCCAAAATTTGTTCCTTTCCTCTGGAGGCGGAACTGTAGGGAAGAATGCAATTAATTATTATAGTAAATTAATTATTATTACATCAATCACAGGTCACTATTTTAATTATTTAAGAACCAGAGCACTAACCAGGTGTTCCTGTGGGCGTCACTGAGATATCCTGTGGTAAAATCGCCCCTCTTCTAGCCACCATCTTGGTCACGTGTTGGGCCCACGCAGAAGACATTTCTATTGATGGCTCATTTAGGTCAAAGTTGATACCCGCTGTACAAATGGTTAACAAATTGAATGTTAGTTATTTGTGTTTAATATAGGGAGCGAAAACCATTTTCAAACGTGCCTGATTGACCTTTTCGCTTTGAGGTCATCTATGTGCTAGTGTACTCCTAAAAATTGAGAAAATTATCTTCGGAATGTAGGAGGAGGTGCTTACCCACAGGTCCCTCATGAGAAACGGTGTGCATGCTGAAGGACAGCTCTTTTTCTGGATCCTTCTGCAGTTCTTTTCGCTTTGAGAATGCCTTGGCAATCATTTTACTCTTCTTAATGCGTTTCGGCTCATCATCACTTCGTCCAAGAATTCTTGGATCAAGAGAAAATAGTTAATATTAGGCTTATTTTTTTATTTATTACGATTCACAAAATATTACAGAATCTCAGTAATGTCATCCAAGATGTTTGTGTCTTTCTTTCTTCAGTCGAAAAGAACTTAAGGTTTTTGAGGAAAACATTCCAGGATTTTTCTCAGTATAGTGGACTTCAATGGGAGTCAACGGGTTGAAGGTCCAAATTGTAGTTTCAGTGCAGCTTCAAAGGGCTCTACACAATCCCAGCTGAGGAGTAAGGGTCTTGTCTAGTGAAACAATCCATTATTTGCTAAAGAAAACAAGTATATATATAAACTTTAACCACCAATGCTCGTCTTTCACTAGCTCTGCGACTTCATGCATTATGTGGATCATCCGTGGTTAGTTCTTAGATCTGTGTACTACGGTTCAAAAATGTAGGGTAGGGCGAAAAACTCAATCTCATTTTTTCCTCCAACTTCAAAATCATCCATCATCGCTGTTTTAAAGGGCATTTTACTTTCTTTGCATGTTCGCTTTGTAAACACTGGGTTGGTACTTCCAATTACGTCACAGATGACCTTTCCAACATGACTACGCATTGCGTGAATTCGAGCTAGTGCAATATGAGCATTTGTGGTTAAAATGTATATAACTTTGTATTTTTTTTTAGAAAATGACCAATCGTTTTGCTAAATAAGTCCCTTATTCCTTTCCTGGGATTGTGTGGAGCCCTTTGAAGCTGCATTGAAACTGCAATTAGGACCTTCAACCTGCTGATCCCCATTGAAGTCCGCTATATGGAGAAAAATCATGGAATGTTTTCCTCAAAAAGCTTAATTTCTTGTCTGAAGAAAGAAAGACACAAACATCTTGGATGACATGGGGTGAGTAAATTATTAGGATATTTTTATTCTGGAAGTGAACTAATCCTTTAAATGTGTATTATGCGTAAAATGTCGTTAAAATATACATTTTTTTATTTAATGAAAAATCTTATTTGTCTCTGTATGTTTGTCTCCTACCTGAACCAGGTGCGTTTCCAGATAAGGATGGTGGCCTTTGTCCAGACCCACGTGCTCATTGCAATGCCTGTCCCGAACATCGAGAAGAGGTTGATCTTCTCCACCAGCAGACTAGGTCTGTTCTTGATGGCACACTCTGGGATCGGCTTGTTGGTCTGGTGAGCTATGGTGACATTCGCCTCACATCTGTATTAAAAACCAGATTTATTACAAGACAGCACTAGTAGGCCTCTACAGCATCACAACCATAAAACAATGTATGGTAGATAAGGTAACACACATGTTCCCATTGTCTATAAAATACTACATTGTCTAGAAAAGCTAGATGATAGACAAAAAAAGACTCACAGTACATATTCCCTGAAGCTTTTTTCCCATTCAGCTTGGTTGAAAAAGTCATAGAAATGGCAGCCAAAAGTGATGAAAACAAAGCCAAAGGCCAAGAATCCAAATATACCTGAGAAATGGAAGAAAAATGGAATTTGCTCATTTTTAGATGAATGAACAAGTCACAGAATTCACATCAGGATTGAATAATCTCTAAATATAATACTATATACTACATATTATACTATATATACTATATTGTATATGTATTAGATAGGATTATATGTACTATGCATAGTTTGTGGAGAATATTTGAAGAGTTCAGATGCAAAACCAGCTAAAAGCCATCTCGGTCAAAAATGAGATAATGATACTGAGTGAATGCTCTCGACACATAATATACACATATTATTTGCAAAGAATTTAATGAGGAATTTAAAACTTACCAAGCCTCAGCATGGTTTCATTGATTTTACTAGCAGCTTTTTCACTGAGCAGCCCCGGATGGTTACTTTTAATGGAAAACAATGTCATAACCCCTGGAAAACAAGAGTTTTGTATCAATCCACATGGATAAACCAATCTCTTTATGTCACTGTCAAACATATTGAAAATATCTCCCTTACCTCGTATCAGAAAATAGCCACCAACAACCAGCACCACCCCGATTGGAGCCAGAACAAACCCTGCACGGTATTTGTAGTTCTTATAGCCAACAAAGCAAATGCCGCTAACCGAATCTCCATCCACCTGCGGAATGTGTCATTGTTTCAAAATAAACCACTGTGAATATGCTGTACAAAATCTGTACAAAAAATGCAATGGCCTTACCTCTGCAATGGCCAGTATAGCAACTGTCAGTATGAAAGGAACTGACCATGTGACCAGGTGAAAATAGGACGTTTTCCCAGACAGAGGTTGATGGGTGGTGCCCAGGGCTTTGAACGACGTGTGCCAGGCATAAGTGAGCATAACAAACCAAATAACCCCAGACATTAGCGAATAATACACAATGACGAAGATAATCACGCATGATAGCGTCTCGGTGGATCTAGAGAAAAACAAGCCATGGAAAACGGGCATTATTCATACAATTTATTATTACTGTTCGGTCCAGTTACTTTTCTTGGCTATCAACTGTTTCTGACCGTCAATATTTGTAATATGCAGCGTAACTCTAATTTAATGTAATTCAATCTTTTGGAAGGTGGATTTTCCATTGGCTTCATACTTACGATGGCTCTCCAAGCCGCATAGTGTCGTCGCTTTTGCATACAATCTCCTTGCGGGCTCCATCCATGAACTGAGCGAGCCATCCAATACTTCCGATAAAGAAACATGCGTTGACGTAAAAGAGGATCACAGCGGGGTAACGGTTGGAATTCTTCCAGTCGGCGAGAAATGTGGCCTGTGGGAAATTGCAAGCAGGAATAACATCCAAAATTAAAGACTGCAGCCCAAACTTGAACTACTTTCTGTCAGAAATAGGCCTACTGCACACCAGGATGTCAGCCAGCCCGAGACTACGAAAACCCGTCTTCAGCGGTTCACCTACCAGCGTAAAGAAGGTACACAGGAGAGTGATGGAGCCGAAGATGGCAATGTAGTTATGCATGTCCGAATGCTCATCTTCCGTGAAAAGGGGATTGTTGCATTGGATCCCACAGCCTTCCACGTCCTTGTACCAACTTGCCTGGATGTCGGTTTTAACCAAGGGAGCCTCACACTGTCCAGAAGTGTTGAATTTGATCTTCTGGACCTCATTCTGAAAGCCAAAAAGTCAATTTGGTCACATCATGTGAAATGCAGACCAAACTTTTAGGGCATATGCAAATGGATGACTTACCTGGCAACCTTTAGGGAACTGTTCCTTGTTTTCACACTTGAGAAAGTTGGGCCAGCCCCTCTCCCGCTCCACAATACTGCAAGGTTTGCGTGTAGCTTGGCACAGGTGCTGGCTGGGCAGTTCGACCTTTCCATTCTCACATTTTGGCATGTAAACGGCACATAGCAACGGCTGAATGACGGCCCAACAGCGAGGAGCGTTTCTCAACCCTGAGCACAAGAGATTAGGAGATTAGATGTTAATTGTCTGAGAAAATAGTGTCTAATTCTCATGGGCTGTCTGATTGTTTGTCAAAATAATATTTGTAGAATTAAATCAGGATATTTATAAAGTTTAGCTGCATCCAATGGATGTGACCCTGGACCACAAAACCAGTCTTAAGTAGCATGGGTGTATTTGTATATAGCAATAGCCAAAAATACATTGTATGGGTCAAAATGATTTTTCTTTTATGCCAAAAATCATTAGGATATTAAGTAAACATCATGTTCCATGAAGATATTTAGTAAATTTCCTACCATAAATATACCAAGACTTAATTTTTGATTAGTAATATGCATTGTTAAGAACTTCATTTGGACAACTTTAAAGGGGATTTTCTCAAAAGTTAGATTTTTTTTCACCCTCAGATTCCAAATTCTTTGGAAAACAACAGAAACATCGCAGACATTCGAATGGTTTCCACTACAAAAACCATTAAAAACATTACAAACCATCCAATTTAAACTATTAAAAAATGCTTTTCTGTAGTGCGTTTTGGGACATATTCCATTATGACTTAGTAGTTTTAACAAGCAACCAATTTAAGGTGACCAATTACCAGTAGAGACTAATAAGCACCATTTCCGTGTCTATTAAAACCAGTACAATTCCCATTATAACCAGTAAAACCATTACAAATTTTGTTTTGTTTTTTCAGCAGAGTTGGTACAGTAGTCTTTTTCATATTTATAGGAAATGGCCCATGGGCAATGGACTTTCAGAAACAATACAGGAAACTTTGGGAATAAGGTGTGAATGTGAGAGGAAGGAGGTGAATTGCTCATTATGGGGCTCTTGTGAAAATTAAGAACATGATGGCATCAATAACTGATACACAAGTCATTTAAACATGTATTTTGTCATATAACAGCTTTTTATAATTAACTTTTCTTCAGTCAATTTGCATGTGAATTGCATTAGAAACAACGTACTCAGCAATAGAAAACTGACATACAATCAAAAAACGTTAAGAAGTAAAATGATTTTATTCAGGCTAACAGTAAGTACCATAACTTTAATTGTCCCTGAAGAGAGGTATACAAATAAAAAATGCTTGTACGTATTACATAATAAAATAGTAACTTACCAGACCACATGGCCAATTTCTCTAAGGCTTCCTCCTGAGTTTCTGAGTCTTCAGCCAGAATCAGAGACGTGTGCGTGTACGGCAACGGTGAACCAAGGCACGTATTGTATTTTAGCACTTCACAAGTTGTGGATTTCTTGCAAAAGTCGTTGAATACCGTTTCGTTTGGGTGCAAGATGACCGCCTGGGCGATTATAGAAGTTACTGCCCAGATCCAAAGCATCCAAAAACCTCCAACAATGGAGCAGAGGCGCTTGGAAGACATCTTGGAGGAGCAACAATGTAGCGATGTTTCATCAAATATTTCCAAATAAACTGTCGATCTCCAGTCCACGGAAGGTTTCAAAGCAAGTCAAAGTGTGGATATTTCCTAGATTCCCGATTCGACATTTTCCCTTTTAGAAGAAACGTCTTTTCGTTCGACTCCAAAGTTTTTTATGCCTCCTTTTTCTCTCGCATACTATTGAAAATCTCTTCATCCTACAAAGCGGTGCGTCAAAGTTGTAAACAAAAGTTGCGTTTTAAATTCCAGCGCATAGTTCAGCCCAGCTCCGTTTTTTGTTACTCTAAAAAGTTGGAAGAAACCAAATAGCGTTCACCATCCCCCACTTTGTGATGAAGGAAAAAATGTTGCCTTGAAAAGTCTGGGACTGGGACTGTAACTTGATCCCGGGGCTGCGCGCTCCGTCCCCCTTGAGCGCGCCCCCGCGTCCCCCAGTTTACAGCTAAACCAGAGTGCGAGAAATGTTGTCAAAACTCATCTGCTCATCGGAGACCTGAGATCTAGTGATCATAAAATGTATTTCAGTTTCACAAGAATCCGTTTTTTTCCTGACTCTGGTATGCACAAGGAGGGGGTGCACATACACACACAAATAACAAAAACTTCTGCTCCCCTCCCATCCCCCTCATGCTGGGGAAAAGCAATCCATGCCAGCCTACAGAATATTTACATGCTTCACTCACACCTACCCTCATGTCTGATCTTATCATATTTACCCTCTGCATTTTCATATTTCATATCTGCCTCCTTTTCTTCTGGGTATTTACCCTTTTCTGCCACATAAGAAAAAAAGTACATGCCATAAATAGTCATAATGTTTTGAATGTTTTATGTCACAGTTATTACTTTTTAGGTCATAATTTCGGTAACACTTTACAATAAGGTGTCATTTGTTAACATGTATTAACTAACATGAACGAACAATGAACAATACATTTATTTCACTATTTATTATTCTTTGTTAATGTTAGTTAATTAAAATACAATTGTTCATTATGTTCACAGTGCATTAACTAATGTTAACAAACACACCTTGTGATTTTAATAATGCATTTATAAATGCTGAAATTAACATTAACTAAGATTAATAATGCTGTAGAAGTATTGTTCATAACATAGTTCATAAGGTTCATGTTAACTAATGTAGTTAACTAATGTTGACCTTATTGTAAAGTGTTACCTTTTTATCTCATTATGACTATCTCATAACTTTGACATTTATTTTTATAATTTTGACTTTTTCGCTTCATTTTAGGTATGACTAAGTATCTCACACTTTTGACTTTTTCATCTGTTATAACTCAGTATCTCATAATTTTGACTTCATCTCATAAATATGACTTTTAGTCTCATAATTTAAACATTTAATGTCATAATGACAACTCTCTTATGTGCTAATTATGACTTACCAATGATTATTTTTTCCCTTTTTTGTGGCAGAAATGGGCTACCATATATTTATATATGTTTTATTTTATTTTATTTTATTTATTTTTTATATTTGTTTTTTTTATTGTTTTGTTTTTCCATATTTATATATGTGTTTTTTTTTTTTTTTTTTTTTTTAATTTATATATTACTCTTTATATTTTCTGCCATTTTGCCTTTTCTGACACATAATAAAAAAGTCGATGCCATAAATAGTCATAATGTTTTGAATGTCTTATGTCACAGTTATCACTTTCATAATTTCGGTAACACTTTACAATAAGGCGTAATTTGTTAACGTGTTAACATGAACGAACAATGAACAATACATTTACTACACTATTTATTAATCTTTGTTAATGCTAGTAAATAAAAATACGGTTGTTCATTGTTTGTTCATGTTAGTTCACAGTGCATTAACTAATGTTAAAGACAACTAATATTTACTAGCAAAATAATATTAATAATTAAACTAATATAAACTAATACTAATACTACTAATAAAAATACAACTAATATTTACTAATAATGCACTAGTAAATGTTGAAATTAACATGCTGCAGTAGTATTGTTCATTCTTAGTTCATGTTAACTAATGTTGTTAACTAATGTACCGTATTGTAAAGTGCTACCATAATTTCAACTTTTTTATCTCATTATGACTTACCATCTCATAACTTTGATTTTTTATTTTATAATTTTGACTTTTTAATCTTATAATTTTGACTTTTTCGCTTCATTTTAGTTATGACTTAGTATCTCACAAGTTTGACTTTTTTATCTGTTATAACTCAGTATCTCATAAATATGACTTGTAGTCTCATAAATAAAACTTTTAATGTCATAATTACAACTCTTATGTGCTAATTAAGATTTACCAAGGTTTTTTTTTTCTCCTTTTGTGGCGGAAATGGGCTTCCATAGTGATGAGAGAGAAACAGGATGTTGGCAATTCACTGTATACACAAAAGTAATGATGGTTAAAAACCTCTACAGTCGTGTAATGAAGAATGCAATGTACGGGATTCACAATATAAACTAACGTGCAATATTAATACACAAAAAGTACTTTAAATAATATCACAGTGTCAATCTGAGTGAAACCTTACGGTGTAGACACGAAAACAGGTCTTTTATGTTGGTACCTTTAGCGCACTTTACATTGTGATTCATGACTGAGTTTATCTCATTTAATCGTTTCAAATCGTTATTTTCATCTTATTCCCGCGGGTACAATGCAAAGCTCTAAATTGGCTGTCGCCATGGAAACTAACAGGAATTCTCAAGGGAGGGGAATAAACTTTAAGTAGTTTGGTGTATCAGATTTAGACAGCAGCACTTGTTGGTGTCGATGTGGTTGGTAAGCTATGCTGCGTGTTCCCAACACAGGGCCTCCTTAAAAAGCCCGTCTAACATGGCCGCTGTAGAATGAGTCAGAGGGAGGCACAGACCGGGGACCACACACAAACACACTCAAGCTCTAAATGGGAGAGCCTGGCCCAAAACATCTACCTCCGCCACTCTTTACGCATGCACTGCCTATTGCTTTCATATACATTGACTTAATACCTCTGCTGTGTGCTTTTTTTAATAATGTTAACAAACTGAAGGTGTCTGTTTGGATTTCCAAATGAGTTTTGGATATGGGCCTCATGAGTTACCGTCTCTCGGCTGTTCTCAGTATACTGCACTCTTGGTTTCACTGCACCTGGTATGCATTTCCTAGCATGTCTATGAATGCGTCTTTGTAACGTGTGTTAGATTTAAACTTGCCACCAATAAAAAAACCTGAGAATCCTTGTGCAATTCAGTAAATCTTAGGTTACAGCCTTGGAGTGTGTCCTGCAGGTGGATTATTTGAATGTGGAGATTAATGAAAATGGAGGAAAATTATGTTTGTATGTGTATTTGCATCTCTATAACACCATAATAATAATAAATACAGTTTCCTTCTGTTAAAATATGTATGAAATGTGCATTTTTAGTAATAATAATATGATTAAAACAGAAAACTACAGTTTCCCTTTTGTTAAAATAAAATATAAAAAAGTATTAATTATAAAAATTTAGTTTTTTGTTCAAATACAAGAAAAATATTAATTAATAATAGTAATAATAGTGAGAATAAGACAAATATTTATATTTTTAAAATATTTTTATTTACATTTTTAATAAAAAGTGATAAATAAAACATCACAGAAACTGTAAAATGCATTTTTGTTTGTATCCATTGAGATCCACTTAATGAACATGGGAGGAGGACACTCGCTACTACTGTCAGCAAAGTAAACACTTGAATCTCTGGCCAAATCAAGCATGTTGTGTTTGTTCAGACTATAAGCAGATTTTTATGGCCAGATTTTGTTGATGGTGGAGTCATGAGTCCAGAAAGATCACAGCCAAATGCAATGGAGTGAGTTGATTAGTGAGCGATGTTATAAAACCAATACTCTTATAATAATACAAAATGAAATAATATGGAAGTTAAGAAGCACATATGACTGTTCAGACTTGTTAAAGTGAATTTTCAGGCAAAATATAATGCTGAAAAAAAAAAATACTTTCGTTTCTAATTAAAGGGACAGTTCACAAAAAATGAAAATTCTGACATTGATTACTCACCCTAATGTCATTTATAACCCCTAAGACCTACGTTTATCTTCAGAACACAAATTAAGAAATGTTTGTTTTCTTTGTGCACAAAAAGTATTCTTGTAGCTTCATAATATCACGGTTGAATCACTGATGTCACATTTTAACAATGTCCTCACTAACTTTCTGGGCACTGAACGTGTCCGTTGCATTGCTGTCTATGCAGGTTCAGAAAACACTTGAATTTCATCAAAAATATCTTAATTTGTGTTTTGAAGATGAACGTAGGTCTTACAGGTTTGGAATAACATGAGGGTGAGTAATCAATGACAGAATTTAAATTTTTTGGGTGAACTATCTCTTTAAATCTCTGATGTTTATAATATCTACCAATACAAAGATTGTTTTAAAAATGTCGATACTGAAACATCAATAAATATCATATTAAACCATTTTATGCCATCCTTTGCTAGGATGACAGTCTTTAAAAACATTTTGTGCTCATAAAATATCACAAAATAGTTTTATTGACCTATTGATCTTCTGTTTGTCTTACGGTATTCTTATAAATATTCTGGTTTATAAAATATCATACAAAAGACCTGACATATGAAAACATGTATTGGTTGCCTGTTCTTAACCCCAGTTCTCCTTATTCACAATCCAGTCCATGTCAGTCATTTCAGGCGGCAATGAGTTCCCAAGTTTTCTATAAAAACACACTGAGTTTTTTCTCAGCGCCAGGGGTCTGAGCGATGTTTTTGGTTGTAATTCTGTAGTTTAATCTGATCCTGGATTTGATTAATAAGGATCTGAGAGAGGAGTATCCCAACCAACTGAAAAAAGAGAAGAGATCAAGCTGTCAGTTCAAACGAAATCCAAATTTAGATGCTTCATGTGGCTTGCCTGCTTATTCCATGTTAAGAATTACCTGTGGGATGGCCAGGCCCAGCGCGACGCCTCCCAACAGAAACAGGTTACTGTGGATCCAGTTCACCACTTTATCAATGCAGCCATTGGTGTTAATAAAGGCACCAGCTTTACTATATTCCAGCTTCTGCACTCCATGACCACACATGGTATTTATAACAGTCTGACAAAACAGAAAAAAAAAAGGCAGAGTGGAATTAGGGGAAGAGAGATTCAATATATTTCATATATAGTAAAAGTGCACATATCCTTTTTGAAGCCTTTTCTCACCTCTTCTTTGGAGAGCAGGCAGCAGGAGAAAGGCACAGAACAACGCTCTCTGCTCGGGTTCTCATCTGAACAATTGAAGTAGATGTTCCGAGACCAATCCATGTAAGAAATCCCTCCACAGCAGTTAAACTGATCATTAATAAAACAAAAACATCATTATCAACTATTACAAATACAAACAATTATGTGTTATACATGTATACATTAACTCTAACCTGTTTTTGCCCGTAGTCGATGAGGTTTTGAAGATCCAAATCATCCCTGTAATGCTTGATGGCGTTGTCAACCATTTCTGTTACTTTGCCACGTGCCTGTAGAGGATAAACCTTAAGCTGAAAGCTGAATAAATAAGCTTTCCTTTGATGTATGGTTTGTTAGGATATGACAATATTTGGTCGAGATACAACAATTTGAATATCTGGAATCTGAGGGTGCAAAAAATCTAAATATTGAGAAAATCGCTTTTATAGTCGTCCAAATGAAGTTCTTAGCAATGCATATTACTAATCAAAAATTGAGTTTTGATATATTTACGGTACAAAATATCTTCATGGAAAATGATCTTTACTTAATATCCTAATGATTTTTTGCCTTTAAAGAAAAATTGATCATTTTAACCCATACAATGTATTTTTGGCTATTGCTACAAATATACCTGTGCTACTTAATACTGTTTTTGTGCATTTTTAGAATTGTCATGTGAAAAGCTGATGCTTGTGAATAGACACATAACACTGGTAGGCAACAAACAGTAGAGGGCGCAACGTGTCAACTAAAAATCCTGAATGTTTGTGTCTGCGGGCTTTGTTATAGCATGTCTACACAGTTTAAATAGTGTACTTATGCCTGTCTTTTCAAAGCCTTCACAAAGACAGGGGGATTTAATGGTGCACTGATACGCTATACTGTAATCTGACGAAACGGTAAATCAAACAAATTAAAGATACAATTTAGAATTAGGTCGGTTAGAGCGTCGGTTACTTAGGTAAATACAACCCGAGTTCACATTAGCTCTACAGAATGGATATAAGCAGGCTTGTGGCATTGGCATTAGCATACTAATCTGATTAATGATGATTTTTACCTTGTCTGAGAAGACAAAACCCAGAACACCAGCTACTAGCTGCAGCAGAAAGATGATAGTCAGGATGATGCAGAACTGCAAGGGAATTAGAGTTTGCTATCAGGGTTTGCTTTATGTATTTTGCACATTTTTTTTCTGTATTTTCAGTATTTTTTTCTGAAATACTAATCTGAATATTAGCTGTAGGCGTACCACTGTTCTACCAACAAATTATCCAAGGCATTTCAACAAAAACCTAAAAGACCTTCAAAAGACACAGTGATCAAAATTAGAGAATAGTAACCACTGTAGCACAAAAAAAAGATCACAGCTAAAATGTTGGAGGATTACAGCTGTCAGAAATGAGTATGAAGCATAGAGGCCCTCGTTTTGAATAACATCCTTTGCTCTCACCACTAAAGTGAACTTTGGACCTCCTCAGCAAAGTTGAGCTTAGCCTTTTGATTCTTTCTGCTGATGAGAGGCTTGGTTACTGCAGAGTGTGCTCTCAGTCTGACTTCTCTTAAACATGCTGAGACAGATTCTTTCCTTGTTCAGCACTGACAAGCAATTCCAGCTGCAGTGTTGAACCCATTCACCATTGAGAGTCTCTGCATTATCCCGTCTTCTCATGCATTTGTCTTACATGGGCATCCACGTTTTTTGGTTGGACTTATGAATTAGTGTGACCTGCAATATTCAACAAATCACAGATTTGGGATGTCCAACTTCTCTTGCAATGCTTTGAATGACTTCAGCACATCTGCAGCCAGGATGTCACTAGTTTTTCATACTGCACTGGTGTGATTTTGGTCCACTCTTCTTCCAATCTCTTCCATATTTTGTTTACTGTAGTGGGTTTCTTATCCATAACATTGTCACAAAGGATTTTCCAGAGATTTTGAATTGGGTTTAGATCATTTTTTCAGTGTTCTTAGTTTCAAGGAACTTCTTTATCTGTTTCACACTATGACGGAGGCATTGTCTTGTATGAAAATTGCAGGATGATTGGGAGATGCTTGCAGGGAAGGAAGCACATGTTGCTGAAGGAGGTTCTGATAAATATTTGCATTCATCCTGTCATCTATCTGTAAAAGAGGCCTAGCTCTTGCTAAAGAAAACATCTCTCATCTCCTCCACCTTTCACTGACTTCTTTACGCACTTGGGCTTCGGCTTCCCATCAAACCCAAATAAATTAAAGTTGTGCTCATCACTAAAGTGAACTTTGGACCAGCTCTCCTTTCTACACAAAATGTGCTCTTCAGCAAAGGTGAGCTTAGCCTGTTGATTCTTTCTGCTTATGAGAGGTTTGGTCACTGCAGTTCGACTTCTCTTAAACATAGAGGGACAGATCCTCACCCTGTTCAGCAGTGAACTGGCAAGCAATTCCAGCTGCAGTGCTGAACCCATTCCCCATTGGGAATCTCTTCATTATCCTGTCTTCTTGTGCATTTGTATTACGTGGACAACTAGCCTTTTTGAGGCACTTGAATTAATTAGTGTCATTGTAAACCTGCAATGTTTGAAAAATCACAGATATGGAATGACCAACTTCTTTTGCAATGGCTGAAAGGGTCATCCCTTTGGCCTTCATCTGGACAACGTCCAGGGTTTTAGTCACCTTAGAGCGGCCCACCATCTTGCAATCTCATTGAAAATTGATGGAATGCTCAGTTAAATAGGGTTTGTCATATAATTAAGGAAATTAGTACCAGGTGCCAGATTAACACCAATTACTTGGAGGTATCTGTAGGTTTTCTCTAATTTTGATCAGAGTTCTTTTTCAAATATCTAACACTGTGCTTCAGAATACAATTAATTTGCTTAAAAAACTACCCTTCTACTCCTGTTTCAATAACTTCAAATAGGACTAAGCAGTGAAATTTAGGAAATTATAGGTAATTCTCTAGTTTTCGACCTTTGGCCGATTCAAAAACAGAAATTTCACATATAATCTGGCAAAACTATGCTGTAATATTCTCAAAACCATGTAAATTTTCTGATTCTGATCAGGCAGCTGGCTTTAGACTTACTGTCTGCAGTAAGCATATATTCTCTCTCAGAGAACCCACACAGCCACAGAACGTGATGAAGAACATGAAAATTCCCACTATCATCAGTAACAGAGCAGGATCCACCGTCAGACAGGCCAGCGCTGTCTCTGTAGAATAAAACAGAGTCATACCAGATAGATGAACAGTTTTTGTGGCAGTACAGATAGATAAGCATTATCTGTAATACAATATATGCACAGTTTCACCTATAAAAGATTCACTTCTATATTACTAGGCATTGTGGATTAAGTTATTAATAGCTGACTGAATAGCTTCTACAATGGCACTGGTTAATGGAAACTAGTGCTTTTACATAATGCTCCTTTACAACCTTCAGGTGTCAGTATAAATCCCAGATCAGACTTCTTGAATCTTTATTTGTCAAGTGAGTATCTTTGATGTTATGGCTACAACTTGAAGCAAACTACTAAATATTTGCTTTTATATTCATTATGATATAGCCTAACACTTACAAGCTCTTTTTCTGTAGTTTACTTGCTTTACACATTGTTGTGGAAAAATGTCTTATGTTAGCAGCATCACCATATAAAGTATCTTCAACGACTAAGAAGAAGGCTACATAAATACAGATATCTGAGGATATAAACCTCGTTCTGCTGTCCAGTGGTTTTTCCGAGTAAACACACTTACCGTGTTTAACTATCCTGGAATAAACTCCAATAGATACGAGGATGAGTGCGATTACCTATGACACAAAGAACAAGATAACATGTGGGCCTCTATGTTAAAACAGATTAAAGACACAGGATGAATCTTATGTCAATGTCATTCCTCTTCAGGGTGTGGCAGGAACAAATCTTTATTCATCAGTTTTGCTAAATAAAAAAGTACTTATGTCTGTAAATGGCTTGGCTAAGTAAAGTAAACACTCTTATTGTCAAGTTTGAGGTCAGTGTTAAGTGAGGGGGCCTATTGCTCACCTCAAACTGCCAAGTTTGTACGTACTTACAGTATATACAGCATCAGTGAAAGCTCATGAACAGAGTACAGGAAACTCTATAAAAAGAAGCGGAGCTTCAAGGTTCATTCACATTTTGGTTCTCACGCAACAAAAGGTCCCAGTTTGTCTGACACAATGTAGCCCCCTTTCACTGAGACAGCTATCAGGTTACTATGAAACTCCACATCGTTTTTCTCTGAGAAAGCAATGTTTGGATTCTTAGACTGAGGTCACTTTAAAGCCAGAAAAGATCCTAGTTGGAGCTATTTATTTGCTTGAATTGGTCTAACTCAAAGCATTCAGGTTTATCTAGTTAATAAATGTTTAATAATACTAAAAATAATAGTAAAAGATTTATGTATTAAATAATACATTTATATGGAAGCCCGTTTCCACCACTGATTAAAAAATGTAAAAGTTAATTGCGACTTTTTATCTCACAATTCTGATTTTTTTTCTCGCAATTTCGAGTTGACTTTTTTCTCAATACTGTGAGATATAAACGCACAATTGTGAGTTATAAAGTCAGAATTGCTAGATGTAAAGTCAGAATTCCAGGATATTAACTCACAATTCAGAGAAATAAAGTTAGAACTGCGAGATTTAAACTTTGTATCTCGCAGTTCTGACTTACATCAACATTTATGTTTATTTGCAAATTTATGTGCATTTTTTTTTCAAACAGTCCTGTAAGAGGAAGCAAGCAATCTTTTCTGTATGTTGATCTAAGTAGCAAATTCACACGTTTGAACATTTCCTGTATCCAACTGACCACAAATTGAAGTTTCACAAAGGTGAATTACTGTTCCTCATACCACTAAGATGTGCATCAACACACTGAAAACAGATGATTTTTTTTGCACAAGGAACTCAGACCCATTAGTCAAATTCTCAGTATTATACCGAGTTGAAATCTCATGAAATCTCCTTAGGTATTTCCATGTGCATATTGGCACCAGCAAGCATGCAATGCACTCTGATAAACTGCCCTTCGCTTATCTTCAACCCATAGTGTCCTTATAAATTGTTAAAAGTTAATATTAATTTTGATGCCTTTTTGCAAAGTATCAAAGCATGTTTTAAATATTTTGGGTGTCTGATTCTCTCTCTGAAGAGGCGTTATTCATCAAGGTCTATTATTCAGTAAATGCTACAGGGCAACAAATAAAGAAAGCATGGGGCCCCCACTCATCTAAACACCCTGCATCGCTCTATCAGCATATGAATCAATGAGACCCGCTGCTTAGCAACTGCCACAAGTTTAAAAAAGTTCGGGAAAGTAAACTGGCAGTATCAAGAACTCCACAAAAGAGGGTTTTGTTGATGAGGTCTAATATGAACTCATTATTATTCCAGCAAGACTTTATCGCACAGCAGGCCCAATTTATTGCGGCAAAATGCAGGCAGTCTCAGTACATCAAGTCAAGATCAAACAGGTTAGGCTCCTGTAATGTGTGTTACGAACTGTTCTGTGTTTTCCAAGGTATTCTGAGAATCTAGCCTGTGGTGTAGTGATACACATTTGTGCTGAGACATGCCCATGGGTGATGTTTTCAGTGATTGTTCACACTAAACTCGATTGGTCTTTACGAATGCAGGTCAAGTTAGACTCATTTGACTACATTCAGTCTGGAAGTCAACTAAATAGGCTACATTAATTCTGGCCGTATAAATGCAACACTTGCTTCGTGGTTGTGCATTAAAAAGTAGCAGTTTCAAAAGTCATTTGGCAAAATGTTAATCATTACACCACATCATGTGAGGAAAAGTTAAAAACAACTCTACATATGCAGTATTTAGTTTCTTTGTTCTTATATATGTTTTAAAAAAACAAGAGTGTTTGTATGTGTGTGTGTATGATGTAATAGAATGTATAGTGTGCTTACACTCAGAACAAAAATGTACAAAAGCTGTCACTGTGCCGGTACCTTTCAAAAAGGTGTGTTTTATACCTTTTAGACACTATTATGTACACTTTAGCTACTAATATGTCGCTTTAAGATACCAATATGAACTAGAAATGTGTACATTCTGAAGAGGTACTGCCCCAGTGACAGCTTTTTCTGAGAGTGTATTTTAAAAATAATTATTTTTATGTGTCTGATAATATTATGTTTCCAAAACACACAAAAACGAATGTATTCTTTATAAATGTTGTATTATATATTCAATGTATAATATGATATAGTTAATATATTGAGAACACTTACCCAAAATATCATATTGAAGAAGAAAAGTAAATATTTCACCACCGGACTGACGAAAGTAAAGTCCTCGTCGCTTTTCGTTTTTGACATGATGAAAGGTGTGTGATGTCTCTCACCTACAAATCTTGAGCGTTCACCTAACTTTAACTATTTAGATTTTCATCCTGAAGAATCAAATCAATAGCTCGGCTCTTTCTAAAACGACTCGTTAAGTCTGTCGATGTTTCTCGAGCGACTAATATCACATGAACGCATCGGTCGCCTTGAATGTGGACTTGTTTTCTTAAAAGTCATTTCCTGATATCGCAGTCAATGAACTCAGGGAAACACCAAACACCCATCGTCTGTGCAGCAGTGCACCAGTAGGCGTTTCCGTTCTATTTTCCTCTATTTTCCTCACAGTCACCTGTGAGAGCTAATAGTCTTTGAATCTGTTTTGAATTTTCTTTTGATGTTTTTATAAACATTATGTGTTCATTTTATATACGTGATGAACTAATTACCCTCTTACTGAATTCATATGGAGGTGCTGACCCCTTCTGGAGACCCATCATTGAACAAATGGATTTTGTTTGCACATTATTTTACAGTAGGCCAACGTGCACTTACGGTGTACTTACCTAAGAAGTACTGGTAATATAGGTTCAGGGTTAGTACCTGGTTATTGTAAATACTATAATAAGTACATAGTATGTACACAAGGAACAGGACTGCAAAATACAGTGCTACCAGAATTCTTTTAGTGATAAAAGGTTATTAAAATGTTATTCACACTACAAACAAATGCTTCTTTTAAAAACTGCTCAATGAGGAATAAATGCTAATCTAAATGGATGTACAAATGTATTTTAGGAAACATGTTTTGAAATGAGACAGAACAAGGTTCATTGCATGGCATCCTCCCTGTTTGAGGATTGCATAATACATACTAATCAGTATTGCAATATCAAATTTCTGTGCAATAAATTCAATAGGCTTGTAACCATTAATAAGCGTTTCAAAATTCCAGGATGCGCAGTCTGAGAGTGACTGGTGAAGGCCTACTGTCATTGTCACTGTCATGTGTTTTCATGTTTTATGTGCTAGAGCGACACTATAGCTGTAAAAACAGTGGGCTAGATGCTGATATTTGGTTTTTAAACCATATTAGACATTTTCTCTACAGGTAAGATAATTTTAATATTTCTACTTTTAAAAGTGTAACGTGAATCTGACTGTTTAAGATGAAGGCTGCTAGGTTGACTACAAGAAGGACAGTGTAATCATCGTAATTATGATGATGATGATGGTGGTGTATTTAACCTAAAATAAGCATTAAGTTCATCCTAAACTAGCACTGAATGACTCAAAATGGTTTCTTTAGTCCTGACATCATTTCAGTATATGTTGTGATTGCGATAGGCCTATATTTTAAGATAAATCAGATTGTACTGAAATCCTTTCATAATAACGTGCTTTCCATACCTGTATTTCTTTTTCGTTTTGATGTGACCTGGCCTCTGTGCCAGTTTGCCCAAAGTGTATTAGGTTAACTAGACATTTACAATCAAAACTTTTTGAACAGTATGATTTTAATGTTTTATTTTTGTTTTTTATTTTTTATTTTTTAAGAAGTCTCTTCTACTCAGCAGGCCTGCATTTATTTGATCCAAAGAAATTACAGAAAAAAATTACAGAAATTAATATTTTGTTTAGCAAGGATGCTTTAAATAGATCAAAAGTGGTGATAACGACAGTATATTCATCAAAGAAACCTGAAAAAATCTACTCTGCTGTTTTCTCTGCTGTTTTCAACATAATAATAATAATAATAAACGCTTTTTGAGCAGCGAATCAGGATATTAGAATGATTTCTGAAGCATTGTGTGACTGGAGAAATGATACTAAAAATTCACCTTTGAGACCACAGGAATAAATTGTATTTTATAATATATATAAATAGAAATCAGTTATTTTAAATAGTAAAAATATTTCAAAATTGTATTGTTTTTGCTGCACTTTCAATCAAATAAATGCAGGCTTGGTGAGCAGAAGAGACTTCTTTAAAAAAAAAAAAACATTAAAAACATTTTGACTGGTAGTGTATATCGTGTGAGGTGCTAAGCTAAACTTTTAAAACAACTTTAAGAACTCTCAGAAGTATTTTATATTTTGGTGTATAATATACTGTATATAGCCAGCTTAGACGTAATAGCTTAGATACAATCCCTTGTAATTAACTTGTTGTCGCATAGTTGTGACACAAGATGGCGCGCCTACATTGCAGTTGCGACCTTGCACTGTTGTGTTAGAGAAAGTAGTTTATTTTGTATAAGGTACGCTGTTTGTTCTAATCATAATTACTTTAAAAACTTCAATTACGCGTTCGACAATCTTTTTATACTCCAACCGGATATCACGTGTACAGTGTTTATCGCGTCTATCCTGAGTTAGAACTACACGTCCCGTGTTGCTGTTCTGGCGTGAGTAGTGACGCGTGAGGCACGTAACGCTTTTCTTATCAGCGCAGCGGATGACGCAGCTCTCGTCGGTAGTTAAAGGGCTTTCAGTTGTTATACAGTAACAGGACTGTCGATGCTCACGCTCTTCTCAGTTCAGTTTACCGACCTTGGGTCATTTTCAGGACGGAGGCGGTGAGAGGTAAGATGCTTAAGCTTTTTTCTCCTCCTATAAACTACAATAAATGCGCATAGCCGTTTAGCTACACTATATTGTACCTGCTTGACAGGTTTGTGGAGTAGTAAGGTTGAACAGAACGAGGACGCTCTCCAAAAATGTTTGTGATTGCCTTATGTTTTTTAAAAGTGTTAGGGAACAAAGTGTGGCAGAAAGACACGTACGATGTTGGAACTTACTTTGTCATTGCATCATGACTGGGCTGTTGACACATGCATATGTCAGATGCTGTTTGGTTGTTTTCATGTTTTCTCATAAACAAATGTGTAAACAAATATTTGAATGATGAATAGCTAAAAGCAGTATTTACTGTGGGTTGTTCTAGGCATTTTTCTAAATGCATCATTACAAATCCAACTTGAAACTTTATTTCATTTTCAATGCATTTTTTTTTCTTCATGAGAATCTCTGGAAATCCTACGTCTTATGAATGTATAAGCAAAAATAGCAAATTTACAGATTTAAAAAAAAAAAAAAAAAACCCATTTGCAATTCATACAAAAACAAAACAGAAAAAGAAAAAACTGTTATTATTTTATTATTATTATTATTATTATTATTATTATTATTATTATTATTATTATTATTAGAATTAGAATTTAGCAGACAAAACACAAAGTTATGTCCCCAAGTTGTGCATGATGTTGAGATGATGTAAATTCCATTCATTAATTAATAAATTAATTAATGAAAAACAAACAAACACACTATTTGTTTAGGGTGTGAAACATTGGAAACATTGTTAAAGTGTCCTCATGATTTTGTACAATTAGCAACTGATTATTCAAAAATAAAATTTTTGTAGAAATTTCACCATTCAATTTCCTTTCCAATAAACGCCTTGTTGCGTCATGACCTTGAGTGCAAGCCTAATGAACTGTAAAACTGGAAACTTTGAGGCTGCCACCCCTGTTACTTAGCTTTACATCAATGTTGTATTTTTTTACATTTAGGTTGAGACGACACAATGTAAGTTTATTAACACTTAAACCCATTATTTGTGATCGAATGTTTAAAAATCGCCTTTTCAAATTGGATAAGACAGCTGTTTCATGGAATGACCCTTGTATGTCATGGGTTTATCTTGTGTCGATTGTAATGTTTATACCACTGCTTTGTCAACATTGGCCTACACCACTGACATCAGCTGCATTCAGTGCATTTTATTTTACTATGGTCTTGTGATTTGCAGCGGACTGTGCTAAAAATGGACTGGATCCATGGGTAGGTTGTTATTGCTCAAGCCGTACGCAGTGTCCTTAGCACAGGTTGTGTGTTTTAGACACACTGTTGTTGTGAATGAAATCATAAACCCATATTACTTTATGTGGATTTATTTTTTTTTTTGTCTGAATGGATAAAATGTATTTTCAACTTTTTTGAAAATACATTTTTTGAAAATACAAGTATGTTAAATATCCAGTATGTCATTGCATGATGGATCATCACAGTCCAGGCTAAAGCTGGCTGTCATTCAAGATTATTTTGAGAGCTTGTAATTATACACCAGCAGTGTTTGAACACTGCAAGTCTCCAAATAAAACCAAGGGGGTTGTTAGTGTGATATAACCTAAATTTGTTTTCCTACCTAATAGCTGAACATGCTTGAATTAAAGCAGCATTTTGTGTGATGGTTTGAAGTTTGATTCTCAACCCATCTTTTTCTTCACAGAGTGCTCTTTTTCCACCATTCATTGAAAACAGGAAGAGGAAGTAAAGCAAGAACACGAGTGCATTCACGAGGTCATCATAGCTTGACATGCCTGTGTTTCCACCGCTGCTATGGAGCACATAACTGCTAGTGAGGAACCGTCCGCTACGCTGATGTACCGCGTGGAACGTCCCGTCTTCAATGAAGCCTATGTTGACTCAGAGCTTCTGCATAGGAAGAAGAGGACACCAAAGTCCTTTCAACGGAGAATAGCTGAACATCTCCGGTAGGGGTATATCAATACATTCTGCTTGTACTTTGTTACTGAGCTATAGTAGAGTCCAAAAGTCTGTGGCTGTATTGAGAAATATTCTGTACTGTATTACAGGTCGCTAATCGTATAAGCAAATTTGTGACATTGATCATGCCACTCTTTGTACAGATGATAAGATGTTCTTGTCGTGAAGCACAGGGTGATCATTCTCAAATCATGCATGAGGGCATGGTCATCAGCTTTTACACTTATGAAGTTCATTCAGTTTGAAGGCTGCTTGCAAATACATTTTGACATTCATGGTCAATTTTCAGTTCAACTTTTCACTCAAATTGTTATTCTGATAACATAAGTAATAATGAAAATTTTTATTTTTTAAAAAAGCTAAATACAAGCACTAGTGATATCAGACTTTTGGACCCAACTAAATATATAAACTGGTTTCACTTGTTCTGTTTCACATTATTGTGACTAATTTTGAACTATAGTAGTTTCATCAGGTTCAACTGTAATCTGTACTTCAGAGAATGAGCTTGGACTGATAAAACAACTATTTGACCAAGTAAACAACCATGTGTCATTTATAACGGTCTTATTATTTAATCATATCCTCCATACAATATTGCAGGACTACTAGAATTACACAACACTAGTGCCATTACATTTATTAAACCTGCCTATCCCAGTCTTGGCTGGATAAATTGATGACTCAGTTTCCTTTAACGGACAAAGGCGGACTATAATTTAACTCGTCATTAACTGATAATCTACTCCTCCCTTCTTCCGTCTTCTTCACCTGTACTCAAAACATGCAACATCTGATTTAAATGTCTTTTGTTTGCAGAATTTTAATATGCACATTTAAATCACACAAATTAAATTTTAAAACAACAGTAATACGGGAATATGACATATTTGTACTAATAGTCTCTCTCTTTTATTTTTCAGCTGCTCAACTGACAAAGCCAAATCTGTTCTGTTTGGTTTTCTGCCCATTTTAACATGGCTGCCATCATATCCACTAAAGGAATACATGTTTGGAGACATAGTTTCCGGCATCAGCACAGGTGTAATGCAGCTACCTCAAGGTCAGTTTTGATTATAATTTGGTTAATATTAAAAATTAATAATAATAATATGTGAGCCTGGACCACAAAACCAGTCATAAGGGTCAGTTTTTTGAAATTGAGATTTATACATCATCTGAAAGCTGGATAATAATAAGCTTTCCATTGATGTATGGTTTGTTAGGATAGGACAATATTGGGCTAAGATACAACTATTTGAAAATCTGGAATCTGAGGGTGCAAAAAAATCAAAATATTGAGAAAATCGCTTTTAAAGTTGTCCAAATGAAGTTTTTAGTGAAGCAAATTACTAAATCAAAAATTTTTGGCATTAAAGAAAAATCTATATTTTTGACCCATTCAGTGTATTTTTGGCTATTGCTACAAATCTACCTGTGCTACTTAAAGGAGAAGTCCACTTCCAAAACAAAGATTCACATATAATGTACTCACCCCCTTGTCATCCAAGATGTTCATGTCTTTCTTTCTTCAGTCATAAAGAAATTATGTTTTTTGAGGAAAAAATTTCAGCATTTTTCTCCATATAATGGACTGATATGGTGCCCCGATTTAAACTTCCGAAAGACAGTTTAAATGCGGCTTCAAACAATCCCAAATGCGGTTATAAACGATCCCAGCCAAGGAAGAAGGGTCTTATCTAATGAAATGATTGCTTATTTTCATTAAAAAATACAATTTAAATACTTTTTTAACTTCAATGCTTGTCTTGCCTTTCTCTCCCTGAACTCTGTGTATTCTGGCTCAAGACAGTTAGGGTATGTCGAAAAACTCTGATCGTATTTTCTCCCTCAACTTCAAAAATCATTTAAAAATCATCCTACATGGCTGCAGAAGTTCCGACCCAGTCTTTGCAAAGTGAACATGCAAAGAAGATCAAACACCCTTAACAAAAAAGCTAAAACAGCGCTATAAGATGATTTCGAAGTTTAGGGAGAACATGAGATAGGAGTTTTTCGACATGCCCTAACTGTCATGAACCGGAACAAAAACAGTCCAGGCAGAGTAAGATAAGACAAGCGTTTGGCATTAAAAAGTATATAAATTGTAATATTTTTATTAAAATAACGATCGTTACGCTAGATAAGACCCTCCTTTCTCGCCTGGGATCGTTTACAACCGCTTTTGGGATCGTTTGAAGCTGCATTTAAACTGCATTTTGGAAGTTCAAAATCGGGGCACCATAGCACTCCATTATATGGAGAAAAATGTTGAAATGTTTTCCTCAAAAAACATAATTTCTTTACGACTGAAGAAAGAAAGACATGAACATCTTGGATGACAAGGGGGTGAGTACATTATATGTGAATCTTTGTTTTGGAAGTGGACTTCTCCTTTAAGACTGGTTTTGTGGTCCAGGAACGACATGAAGGTGAAGAACTGATGACTTTTATTTTACTCCTATGACACTGATCATTGGGCATATTCATTTGATCATTACTCATTCTCTTTATTTGTCACATTCAACAGGTCTTGCTTATGCGATGCTGGCAGCTGTTCCTCCAGTGTTTGGTTTATATTCATCGTTTTATCCTGTACTGTTATACACATTCTTTGGTACCTCCAAACATATATCAATAGGTAAGTCTCATTGGAGTGCATGCCAAGCTTTTAATAACATGCTTGTGAAATATTGTCTCAGCCTCAGACGGACCACCTACAGTCGCATACAGTGCATATTCCTTACATAAATTGAAGTGCTTCTTTGGTCTGGGAAGTTGTAATCTGATTGGTTGACATGCAGTGTTTATTATACACCTGTGTATTATTGTAATATTATTTTTAGATAAACCTCAGCCCACACATCACATTAAATCAAATTGTGGTTAGTTGCTTCACATGCTGGTTATGTGGGCTCAAAATAAGCGGCGATGTCTGTTCGCGTGCAACGCTACCTGAAATATGACATTCCTCAGTTTTGCTATGTCAGTGTTAATAAGCAAAGCATTACTGCCAGACTAAACAGGTGTAGTCCAGTTTGATAAGATCTAAAATCCTTAGTCTGTTTTTCCCAGCATTTCCTGAACTCCCGTGGCAAAGTCTTATCAGGAAGTCCACTTTTGATTGCTCCTGCCAATTGTACAGGGTTGACAGCTCTAAAACTGCTCTAATTGCAATGTCCTGACGTTCATAAGCAGGAAATGACATAGGTGTTTTTGAGAACCTCATTAGTGCTGGTGCAGACATCATCGCAAGGTTTTATGGGTGGGCAGATGCCGTGCAGAGTTGTTTTTCCTCCCCTGTTCAATGTGGGGATCTTCAGACCCTCAGAAATCCCTGCGGGATCTTAGAAACACTGCTAGGAACATAGATCAAAGGTTCAAAAGGTTACCCAAACCAGAGTTGTTGCTTCAATATCTTGTTTTCTCTGCCCCTGTGGCTACACTTGAGAGCGAGAGAGTTGGTGCTAGCCCAAACATTTGGCAGGGTCCTGCTGCACAGAGACATACTGCCTCCTGTTTAAACAACACTCACGCTCTGTCCTTCTATGGGGTAATGGCAGTGTAAAACCGACCCAGTTGCAGAGAGCTTCATCTAGATGAAGAGCCAAGGTGGAGCTCGCTTACATAAATGCACTGAGACTTACTTGCTCACATGATAAAGGAGCTCCTGTTCCTGTGACAACAACACTCAGCCACTGAACAATGTGTACCTAAAAGTGATTACACCACCTGTTACTCTCTCAAACAATGGCTTTGTAAGGCCTAAGACACAGTTTAAATGGTGTAAATCCCATTGCATTATATATGTTAGAATATATAAACAATATAATATAAAATTAATAATATAGATTTAATCAAAAACAAAGTTTTTCTATAGTAAATTACCTGAAATTGCAAAAAACTGTCTTTTTTTTAATTTTTGATTTAGGTGGTAACAGGTTTGCTAAATATACATTTGCACTTAAAGGTCTTTAAGTGCTTGAACACCAGTAATTGCTACTTGAAGACATTTATTTTTATCATTCTGCTGTGAGTTTATATCACGTAATTCTGACTTTTTTTCTCAGAATTGTGAGATAAACTTTAAATTCTGAGAAATTACGTCATAATAATATAAAATATATATCTCACAATTCTAAGAAAAAAATCAGAATTGCGAGTTTATATCACACACCTCTGAGAAGAGTCACAATTCTGACTTTATTTCTCAGAAATGGGAGTTTATATCTCACAATTTTGACTTTTTCGAAAAATTGCGAGTTCTGCTTTATAACGCAATTGCGAGTTATTAAGTCAGAATTGTGAGATTATAAACTGGGATTTCTGAGAACAAATCAGTCTTTTCCCCCCTCAAAATTGGACTTTATAACTTGCAATTGCAAGTATCTCACAATTCTGAGAAAAAAATTCAGAATTACCAGAAAAAAAGTCAGAATTGTGAGATATAAACTCGCAATTGCGGGTTAATATAACATAATTCTGACTTCATTTCTAGAATTGAAAGTTTATATCTCAATAAAAAGTCGCAATTACCTTTTTTTTTGTTTGTTTTTTATTTATAGCTTTTTTTTGCATTTATATAATTTTTTTTTGTTCAGTGGTGTAAATAGGCTGCCATAAATATGAGATATAAATGCAGATAATGTTTTAAGATGCTTCTATTCTAATATAATATAGCCCAATCACACTTTTCAATCACATTTTACAAAAAGGTTTTAAATGATAAACAATAGTTATTAAAAAAAAAAAAAAGACAGTATTTGTTTATATAATGTCCAGTAAGACAGCTTAGAACATTAATTTGTGATCCATACTTAACTTTAGCACAGTTTCCTTAGGAGTTTTTTTTTTTTTTTTTTTTTTTAAAAGGATAAATTTCATCTTTTTTTTTTTTTTTTTTTCCCAGGTACTTTTGCAGTAATCAGTCTGATGATTGGCGGGGTTGCTGTAAGGGAGGCCCCGGACACCATGTTTGCAGTCAACGGTACCAACGCGTCACTGGTTGTGGATTTCCAGGCTCGTGATGCCAGAAGAGTGGAGGTGGTTGTAGCTCTGACAACCCTAGTAGGAATCATACAGGTGGGCCTCTATCTGGTGTTTCAGTCAGTTTTAAACATCAAAATGAATGTAGAATCTACTCATCATCTTACTTAATTTTATTAAGGGTGACATGGATGATTCTGATATTAGAGAAAGAATCAGTTCATTTTTTTTTCCTCTTGATATGCTATATTCAGCTTTTGGCATTGTTTGCCGCATTGGAACGATAGTAGATCAAGACTAGTGCATTCTCCAGTATTTGTGTTTGGAAAACAAGTAAATTCCTGCAACATATGCGTATGTTGCATTGCATATTTTTGAGCACCCCCGTCTTTTGTAGATAAGCCATCTGAAAAAAACACTGTTGTGCAAGAGTGTTTTCTCGTTCTCAGCCACTCAGCACGTATTGTCAGCTATAATGGCCAGCTTTATACTAAAAGTAATAGAATAAAGTGCAGTATAATGTTGCCATAAACCTATTAAAACAGGTTGTGGGTATCCATTACACACATCTCATGCGGCCTACACAGTGTTTATAATAGACACCTTTCATGGAATACTGTAAACCTGCACAAGTTGATGACGTGATTCTCCTAAAGTTACTGTAACCCGAGGTGCTCTCAGATTGATGTTTAAGAACATAATTATGTTGATCTCTTGTAGTTTGTTCTGGGTCTGCTGAGATTCGGCTTCCTGGCGATTTACCTGACTGAGCCTCTGGTGCGAGGTTTCACCACAGCTGCTGCTGTGCACGTCTCAGTGTCACAGATCAAGTACCTGCTGGGAGTGCAGATACCGCGCTTCAATGGGCCTCTCTCTGTACTGTATGTGAGTAGCCTTTGACCCTGGGGAATCCTTAGGGTGTTTTTTTTTTATTGCTATGTGACACTCTTGCACCTATAAACATGGTTCACATGACTTCATAAACACTTATACACTAATTCTCATTGGTGTTTAAGGTATTAATCAAATCATGAATGAATGAATGAATAAACGGTCTTCAAAAGACCTTTTTGTTTTCCTTAATTTTTAATTTTCCTTAATTGAAATAAAATGTAAATATTAGATGAATAACTTAAAAAGACTAATAGCTTAAAACACTTGAATGAAAAGGACAAATGTTTTAAAATGTTTAATTTGAAGTGCTAAAATGACTAAAAACATTACTAAAAATTACTGGAATTTTACCCCCCCTTATCACAAATGATAATGTAAAATATAAATTATTCTACAAAAATGTATAAACACTGTAATAGCCTATAAATAGTACTAAAATAACAATGTTGAAGACTTTCTACCAGGGGTCGACAACCTTTCGGGTATCAAGCGGCATTTTTAATTTTTCTGGTTAACCACTGTGCCAATAAACAGTTTTTATTTAAACGCTGTGCTTTATGTTCGGTTCATTTGTTTTTCCCCAGAGCCTTGATGCTGTCTTCAGGAACATTGCAAGCACTAATCTTATCACGCTAATTATTGGACTGGTATGTACAGTGTTCCTGTATGTCATTAAAGATCTCAATGAACGGTTCAAAAAGAAGCTACCTGTCCCCATCCCTGGAGAAATCATAGTGGTAAGTCTTTAAACGCCCTTTCTATGAAACATTGTGCTTGCGCATGCACTCCAAATCCCATTGTGTGATTGCCTGTTGTTCTTGTTTTTTTTTTTTTAAGGTAATTGTATCCACTGGAATCTCATATGGGTTGGTTATGTCTGAAAACTATGGAGTTGAAGTTGTGGGTACAATTCCCACTGGGTAAGATCATGCAACCTTACTTATATAATATATATATATATATATATATATATATATATTTATATTTTTTTATATATATATATATATAATATATATACCAAACTGAAACTGTTTACATTTTTACAAATGTTTACATTTTAATTTTTCTTTCTAAATGTTTTGTTTTAAGGTTGCTGCCACCCAAAATTCCAGACTTCTCGGTCTTTCCTAACCTCCTTCCAGACGCCTTCGCTATAGCTGTTGTTGGCTTCTCGATTGCAATATCATTAGCCAAAATCTTTGCTCTCAAGCATGGCTACAGTGTGGATGGAAATCAGGTAGAGAAAGAAATAAAATGTCTGTAAATGTCATAGTTCCACCTTGTACATCAGCCCTACTTAAAAATGGCATATGTATGGAAGCTCCTTTCCACCACTGAATAAAAAATTGAAAGCGGTAATTGTGAGTTTTTATCTCACAATTATACATTTTATTCTCGCAATTGCGAATTTACTTCACAGGTTTTTTTTCTCAGAATTGTGCGATATAAACTCACAATTGTGAGTTATAAAGTCAGAATTGTGAGATATAATCTCGCAATTGCGAGAAATAACGTTGACTATTTTCTCGCAGTTCCAAGTTTGTCTCGCAATTCTGACTTTTTAACTCGCAATTACGAGCTTATTTCTTGTAATTCTGATTTTTTTTTCTTGCAGTTCTGAGTTTATATCTCGAAATTGTGAGGAAAAAGTCAGAATTGCTAGATAAAAACTAAGAATTGTGAGATACAAACTCAGAATTGCGGGACAAACTCGCAATTCTGACTTTTTCCTTGCAATTCCGAGTTTATATCTCGCAATTCCGAATTTTTCCTCACAATTCCAGTTTTCTATTTCGCAATTCTTCAAATTTATGTATAGCAAATCTTACTTTTTCCTCACAATGCCAAATTTATATATAGCAATTCTGACTTTTTCCTCGCAATTCCAAGTTTATATCTTGCAATTCTGACCTTTTCCTCGTAATTCCGAGTTTATATCTCACAATTCTGACTTTTTTCTCATGATTCCAAATTTATATATAGCAATTCTGACTTTTCCCTCGCAATCCACATTTATATCTCGCAATTCTGACTTTTTTCTTCCAATTCCAAGTTTATATATTTCAATTTTGTTGTATATTTGTATATTTCAAGTTTGTATCTCGCAATTTCTGAAAAGTCAGAATTGTGAGGTGTAAACTCACTATTGCGAGGGGAAAAAAAAGTCAGAATTATGAGAGAAAAAGTTGCAATTCCAAGTTCATATATCACATTTCTGACTTTTTTTCTCGCAATTCCAAGTTTATATCTTACAATTCTGACTTTTTTTCTCACAATTCCAAGTTTATGTCTCTCAATTTTAAGTTTATATCTCGCAAATCCAAGTTTGTGTTTCTCAATTCCAAGTTTATATCTTGCAATTCTAAGAAAAAAAAAGTCAGAATTACGAGATGTAAACTCACAATTGCGTGGAAAAAAAGTCAGGATTGTGAGATTAAAAAAAAAAAGTCACATTTACCTTTTTTTTGTTTTTTATTCAGTGGTGGAAACATCTTCCATATATATGTGAATTACGTTATATAGCAAAATATCAAACCAAGAGGCATTTGCTTTGAAGAAAGATAAAACAATCATGTTTTTCATGCAACAAATTCACAAAAAGAAGTTTGTTAGTTTTGAAGTGATCTAGCAATAAATATGCTGCTACACTGTATCTAATTCAGTTGTCCCATTCTTCATGGTCAAAGTGATTTGAAGCAGGGACATGTGTTTTATTCAGCTGCCCTTCATTTTGGTTTCTATGGCTTTAAGTTGTAGCTGAATGTCCAAATCAGCCAGACCCTGAAGTTACTTAGTTACTTGCCATTTAGTAGATCCTTTTGTCCAAAGTGACTTATAGTACACTAATTGCGGCGAAAGTTCATATGGGACAACATTATGCAAAGTGGCATGCTTAAGTGAAGAACAGTAACAGAGATGGATTGGGACCTCAGTAACTCACCAGTTTGCCTGTTTAGGGCCAAACTTTTGTGTGAGGAGCCAAGATTCACAACTTAATGAACACACCAATAGAAACCTAAAGCTTTGGTTTTAATAAAAAAAAAATCAGGGATACATGTACACTACCATTCAAAAGTTGGTTGGTTAAAAAAATTATAATTAAAAATACAGTATTATTACAAATTTTCAAACAACACAGTATGTACAGTGTGTGCTGTTATGGTTACAACTTGCATGGACCAGAGTTTTATAATAGTTTTGTAATTTATAATAGTTTTAATATTTTTATGAACCTGAAATAAAACCATATGTTCTGATGTAGTCATTTTGTATTTGTGACTGTAGGAGCTCATCGCGCTGGGACTTTGTAACTTCATAAGCTCGTTCTTCCACACGTTTGCCGTTACTGCCTCAATGTCTCGCAGCCTGGTGCAGGAGAGCACAGGAGGACATACTGAAGTAAGTGAGACATATTTGCGTTAGATGCCGTATCTGTGTTATGTACTCATCAATGCAGTTGGTGATTGCAAAAGTACATTTCCTGAAATGGAGTGTCTCTTTCATAATGACTCCATCTCAGTGGCTATATCACTGCCATAAAAGCATAAACATTAGATAAGGCAGACGTGCTTCCGGAAAGACTCAATTAAATTACGTTGATGTGTGTCTGTAGATTGCAGGACTCCTGGCGTCCATGCTTGTGCTACTTGTGGTGGTGGCCATTGGATTTGTCTTTCAGCCATTACCGACAGTAAGTGAAGTGCTACTGGAAAGCTCAAAGGACAGTCTGATTTGTTACCAAAGCCCTCTTGGCAGAACATAAGCATTCTTAGTGCAAAACAAAAAAGGTCAGAGATCAGAGGGTGTTTACTGGTGTCGTCTCTGTACTCTCATTAGACAGTGTTGGCTGCTATCATCATGGTCAATCTCCTGGGGATGTTTAAGCAAATGAAAGACATTCCTGCATTATGGAGAACCAGCAAGATTGAACTGGTGAGTGTCAGGGGCACTTCATTGGGTTGTGTTCATCAATTACTATCTATTTAGATGAAGCTCTTTTCTTCACATTTCTTTTTTTTTAATCTTTCAACTCAAACGTCATGTGTTTGGGTTGTTTTTTGGGACATTTGGTTTGTTGTTGTTAATATCTGACTTTTTTTTTTTTTTCTTCTTCAGGCAATTTGGCTAGTGTCCTTTTTTGCATCAGTTCTTCTAGGTCTGGATTATGGTCTGGTGGTTGCCATGAGCTTTGCCATAATTACAGTTATTTACAGAACACAATGGTAAAACACCATGTCTCACTAAGATTTTTAATGTTTTTTTTTTTTTTTTTTAAAGAAGTCTTTTCTTTTCGGCTGCGTTTATTTGATTAAAAATACAGAAATAATAATAATAATATTATAAAATAATATTGCAATTTAAAGTTGTGGCTTTCTATTTTACTATACTTTAAAATAGAATTTATTCCCGTGGTGCAAAGCTGAATTTTCAGCATCATTACTCCAGTCTTCAGTGTCACATGATCCGTCATAAATCATTCTGATATGCTGATTTATTATCAGTGCTGGAAACAGTTGGGCTGCTTATTTTTTTTATTATTATTATTATTATTATTATTATTTATTTATTTTTTTTTTTTTTTGGAACCTGTGGTGATTTTTTTTTTTTTTTTTTTTTTTCTCAGGATTCCTTGATGAATAAAAGTTTAAAAAGAAAATTTATTTAAAATATAAATCTTTTGTAACAATATACACTACCATTCAAAGTTTAGTGTCAGTACTGTTTTCTTTTTCCTTTTTTTTTTTTTTTTTTTGAAAGAAATTAATACTTTTATTTAGCAAGGATGTGTTAATTGAAAAAGTGATAGTTAAGTGATTAAAAAGTGATAGCAAAGACTTATGTTGTCAGATGACAAATGCTGTTCTTTTTAGCTTTTTATTCATCAAAGAATCGTGAAAAAAGAATCACAGGTTCCAAAAAAATATTAAGCAGCAAAACTGTTTTCCAACATTGATAATAAATCAGCATATTAGAATGATTTCTGAAGGATTATGTGACACTGAAAACTGGAGTAATGGCTGATGAAAATTCAGCTTTGCATCACAAAAATAAATTGTATTTTAAAATATATTAAGATAGAAAACTGTAACTATAAATTGTAATAATATTTAACAATATTACAGTTTTCTCTGTATTTTTAATCAAACAAACGCAGCCTTGATAAGAAGACAAGACTTCTGTAAAAAATATTTTAAAATATTACTGATCCCAAACATTTGAACAGCACTGTATATTTCATATTTCATAAACTTCCTCAGAACTTAATTTAATTGATTTTACATATTTATAGTATACTGTATAATTTGAACAATAATAATATACTTTACATTTATTTCTAGATATATTCACATTTTGGATTATGCATTATCTTTGGATTATTTTGACCTTCTTATTACTTTCGTATTTGCCAAAGGAAATGTCTAATTCAGATTTATCATTTTATTTTAAGCCCGAAAAATGCTCTTCTTGGACAAATCCCAGATACGGGACTGTACTTTGATGTGGATGAGTATGAAGAGGTAAGACTTTTCTTATATAATGCAGATAATCGTAACTTTAGCTTGCTCCGTTCCAAAAATGTTGTTTCTCAAGCTTTTCTTAGTCACAGGCACTCGATTAGGCCTGATTTAATCCATCATCCTTTTTTCCGCCACAATCTTTGTTCTCTTATCTGCCGTTTGTTCTCTTTCTCGAGGCTGAGGAATGCTCAGGGATTAAGATTTTTCAGTCCAATACTTCCATATACTTTGCAAACAGTGACCTGTATGTGAGCGCCCTCAAGGAAAAAGTAAGACCAAATGCTTAAAGTTATTATTAACTTAAATATTTTGTGTTTTATGGTTCTGTCCTTGAGTATTTATTGAACTTCATACATTGTGTAGAGAAACTCCCATAAAGTTCTGTACATTTTGCTTTTTATGACTACAGACTGGAATTGACCCAGCACAACTGGTCACTAGCAGGAAGTCACAGCTAAAATATGCGAAAAGAGACACTGGAAAGAAGGCTGCAAACCACTGCACACCAGTAAAGAAAAATTCAGTTGTCTTATTGGTATGTTTTGTTCTTCTAAATGTATTTGTTCAAGCCTGTCCTTCACACATTTTGGGATTTTTGATGAGTCAATAAATATATGTTTGCAAGGCAAATGTTATTTTAGATCTATGCACATTAAACCATACAAGCTTAAAGCTTAGAGCTTAAAGTATCTTCTGTAAAATCTTTGAGTATGTGACTGATTGACATGTTCTGTGCTGCCCCGACAGGATGTGGAGATGGGTGTTACTCATGAGGTGGTGGCTGGACAGAAGAAACCCATGGATCATGTATACACCAATGGCCAGATAACTGAGAACCACACTGAGTCTGAATCTGAGGATGACTTCTTTCTGCAACGTCTAACCCCCATTCACACCATCATACTGGACTTTACCCCTGTTAACTTTATTGACTCTGTAGGAGCCAAAACCATTAAATCAGTAAGTCAACCTCTTTTATTCTCAAAGATGGCACTTAAAGGATTAGTTCACTTCCAGAATTAAAATATCCTGATAATGTCATCCCAGATGTTCCTATTTTTCTTTCTTCAGTCGAAAAGAAATTAAGGATTTATCCAGGATTTTTCTCCGTATAGTGGACGTCAATGGGGATCAGCGGGTTGAAGGTCCAAATTGCAGTTTAACTGCAGCTTTAAAGGGCTCCACATGATCCCAGCTGAGAAATAAGGGTCTTATCAAGCTAAACAATAGGTCATTTTCTGAAAAAATTTGAATTGACATACTTTTTAACCACAAATGCTCTTTTTGCACTAGCTCGACATTATGTAAAGGTTGTTGTAAAGGTCTGTGCACTCCGGTTTCTCATTTTCTCCTCCAACTTCAAAATTGTCCAACTTTTTTTGTAAAGGGTGTTTGCCTTTCTTTGCACGTTCGCTTTGTAAACACTGGGTCGGTACTTCCACCTACGTCACACGTGCATGATTACATAATGCGTGAGGTCGAGCTAGTGCAAGATGAGAATTTGCTTAAAAAGTATTTAAATGTTTGGGGTTTTTTTTTAGTAAGTGACCAATCGTTTCATTAGATAAGACCCTTATTCCTCGGCTGGGATTGTGTAGAGCTCTTTGAAGCTGCATTGAAACGGCAATTTGGACCTTCAACCCATTGATCCCCATTGACGTCCACTATATGGAAAAAATCCTTGAATGTTTTCCTCGAAAACCTCAATTTCTTTTTAACTGAAGGAGGACAGGCATGAACATCTTGAATGACATGGGGGTGAGTTAATTATCAGGAAATTTTTATTCAGGAAGTGAACTTCTCCTTTAATACATTAGACCACATGCTGTGCTGTTGCATATCAAGCAGCGTGTTTATTTTATTACATCAGTTTTACAGTTTCTCAAACTTAGATGTTTGAACAAACCACTGACTCGTAATGTTAAACTTCAACTTACTCTATTTCCCTTATTGTTTGCCCTATTGATAAGACGTGGCTTGTTGAGAAAGGGTGTGCTATTACTTTCCCAAGTGATCTGATTCATAGTATTTGCTATGCTGAACATCAACAGCTGTTGATCATACCATACTGAGTCATATGTGGTTATATGTTTTGCAATAGTTCCTCTTTTTTTTTCTGCAGGTGATAAAGGAGTTTGCAACAGTCGATGTGAAAGTTGTGCTTGCTGGATGTAGCAGTAAGTGATTAATATCATTTTTACATTGTTATATTTATAATCTAATTAGTAATTAATTACATTTATACAGGTATACATTTCTATAATATATATAATAAATAATATAGTATAAATTAACCTCTTTTCTTTGAATGAATTTTACATTTTCCACTCAATAAAGTCAATGTGTTTGGGTTATTTTTTTAAACTTTTTTTTGGAAACTAGGTTTTGTTATTATTGTTAATGCCTGGAAAAAAAAAGAATGTCAGACAATTTGGCTGAATAGAATAAAATAAAATAAAATAAAATAAAATAAAATAAAATAAAATAAAATACTTGAACTTCACAAGAGTTAGTATGATTTATGTAGGTTAAAGTTCATTCTCATGTTTGTTTAATGTGGGAAACATCTCCACCTAGAGTTGAACCGAATAAACGGTCATGTGGACAAGTCAAACTAATAATTACATTAGTGTTAACAGAATTTTTAATGTTACTATATGTTAATGTAATTAATTAATTCTTTTTTCTTTTCTATGTTTGTGTGTTGTGCAGGGACTCTTCTCTCTGATCTCAGGACACTTAAATTCTTTTGTGAGCCCGTGACCCCTGACCTCGTTTTCCCCACCATTCATGACGCAGTGTTGCATAGTAAGCGCTCGAGGGACGTCCCCGTCCGCCCTGACGTCCAGTGAACACACAAACCCATCTGAGTGCCAGATTACGGATCGAGCCGTGCTGAAACGAGCACAAGTACTGTTACTCCCGAGTCTCTTTTGTAATGGATATTACTTTCGGGTGTTAACGAAAGGAGACTTGGAAAGTTTTAGCAGGCCAAAATGTTTTTTAATGGAAATACTTTATTTAATGTGAACATACTAGCAAATGTTGAGCTTAATAGGGCTGGTGCTGTTGTTTTATGGCACCAGCTGTAATCATAAGCTCCACTGCAATTTGTTACTAATGACTATAAAACACTCTGTACCTTCAGTTCTTTTAAGTGCAATTAGTGTAGATGGATTTCTGACCAGTGTTTATTCTTTAGCTCTGGTCTGAATCTTTTATTGACATTCCAGTAAGCTTATTTTTATGATACAAATTTAGTTTTACAATTGCACACCGTATGCTAGTTTTTCTTTCCACTGCATTTTATTTTATTTTTTGAAGTCTACATTTGTAGATCTGTACATCTGTAGTATTCAGTGAAAAAAGAGCTAATATGTTACATATTTTCAAAGACCTGATCATGTAATTGCACTGTCAGCGAAGATGCAGCTTCTCGTCTGGTGATATACTTTAATCTGATGTTTCTGAGAAAACGGTTGCCAGATATTGATTGTAGTGTTTTGTTTTAGGTTTTCCCCCCTGCCTCCCAACTCAGTCGGTGACACAGTTGGCTAATGGCTTATCTAGGTTGCCCCAGGGGCTCTTGGAACCAGTTACGATTTGTTTTTGTAGCTACAAAGAACATTATTAACATAAACGGGTCTTAGTTAGCGATTACTGAAACAGATGATTCCAAGAAGTCTTGAAAATTTAATTCAGGTGTTCTTGTCCTTAGAACATTATATGGAAAGTCTACAGATTGAGAGTGTCTTGGACGTGCTGACACACATTATCAAATGTCCACTACGAGCACTTTTTGTTCAAATCAAGTGCTCACACTGACACATGCACGCACGCACATGCCTATCGATTTGAGATTTTCTTGTACTAATATTTAGATGCTGTTTCATTGCAGTAATGAAGACCAAAGTTCATCAATCAGTTGCAACTGCATATAATGTGGTGCATTTTTTTTTTGTTTTGTTTTTTTATGCTGGTGTGGATTTAAGATATTTTTGTATAATAAATGCAAATCAGTACTCTAAATTATTAAACATTTATTGTTCAAAAATGCCTTTCTATTTACAGTATATAGTTATATATATATATATTTATTACTAATTTATTACATATTTGTTTTGATAGGTATACTAACCTGAAGGAGGAAAATAAATATATTATATTATATTATAGTTTGTGTGTGTAAATAATAGTGTATATATTTTTTACATTTTATGTGTATTTATGTACATTTGCATATATATACATAGTGTATTTTTTTTTACATTTTATGTATGTGTATTTATGTATATATATATATATATATATATATATATATATATATATATATATATATATATATACATACAAAAATACACATACATAAAAGATACATAATATATAAAAGATATAGATAAATATCTATCTATCTAGGGTTGCACGATATACCGGTACTACTAGTAGATATGTTGTATGCACGGCAGAAACACTGTTTAAAACGTTCATTTGAACATGCACGCCAGCAGAAACATTACAAGGTGATTGCCAAAATGTCTTTCTGCTGTGCTTTGTGTAGTACATGCTGTGTAAACGCTTTATGTGGTATTCAGTGTTTCCCGACGCTTCAGTTCAGTTTGAAATGAGACGTTGCACTTGCACGCCGTTGTTTATGCTGCAGTTTATATGATTCAGACCGTCTGATGTTATTTAAAAAAAAAACAGCTCAAGAATCACTTATTCATCATCATAATATCTTACAAGAAAGTATTCTCGCAGGTTTAGTCATTTGCCCACTTTTAGAAAAGGTGTAATAATTCGTTTCTGGAAGCATCTTTGCGATCACGAATGCAATTCCATTCATTAACATAGCGGCTTTGCACTTGGTTCTTATCAATCATATATATTTATATTTTAACATTTTAAGTGAATATGTTTTAATATACAATCTGCTAACTTGGAAATTTCAAGATATGCGAGCAAAAATGCTCCTGACAGTTCAGCAATATAAAACGAGCAAGGGTTGAGTGCTGTTTGTGTTTTGTTTCTGTGTTCGAATACGAAATCGCGTTGGCTTGGGCCAATCATTGATAGACTAAGCCATTCATAAAAATAGTCATTTGATTCGCTCCTGAAGGATTCAGCTGTTTTGAAAGAATCGTTTGAATGATTCAGTGATTCAATCATGAACACGTGCTGCCACCTGCTGGCGGTTTTAAGTTTCCCATCATATTACATTCTTTTCCAACATATTTCTATATTCAGAGTTTTGTATTTGAAACAATCTCATAACATTATTTATGCAATTATAAATAGTCTAAATGTATAAATACCACATCTAAGTGTCACTTCATGCAGCCTCTGTGCAGTGAGAGTTTTGTTTACATGATTTCATGGATAACAATAGCCAGTCATTGATTCACATTAATGAAGCATTCAGAGAAAAATCCTTTGTTTTCATTTACATCTTTTTATTTATGAAATTTTGATTCATTTTGTAGAATTGAATGTTAAATTAACAGAATAAAGCATAATATCATGATACTACGTGGTATCGTGATACTTCAGCTGGTATAGTATCATTAGTCATTTTTATGGTATCGTGACAACCCTAATATATATATATATATATATATATATATATATATATATATATATATACACACATATACATATATATATTTAGATATCCAAGTATATAAATCTCTCTCTCTCTCTCTATATATATATATATATTTTTTACTTTATCTATATGTCTGTCTATCTGTCTATCTATCTATCTATAATAAAAAGCAATAAAAAGAAGACATTATGGATAATGTTTTTATTTAATCACTAATATCACAGAAAAGTGACAAGACACATGGGAATCCTTGAATTATCAGGCAGAAAACAAACATTTAAGTGGAGAAAATGCACATACAAGAGGAAAAAATTTAGTTGTAAGTCATATAGCGAGGGGTGGCGCTGAATTTAGCGTAGGATTTGATGACCTTGTTCACAGCCTCCAGAAAGTCTTTCTCTGTAGCGATTTTTCTCCGAGCTCTGATGGCAAACATTCCAGCCTCTGTACACACGCTGCGAATCTCAGCACCTGACAGAAGAAAATCACAGTTATCAGTGTTAACTGCAGCTTGCAAGGCCTATGCAAATATTGTCTATTTAAATTGTGCAAACTCACCTGTGCTGTTAGGACACAGACGTGCAAGAAGCTCGAAGCGGATATCTCTTTCCACACTCATAGAGCGGGCATGAATCTTGAAGATGTGAGTACGACCCTAGAAACAGAGCACAAACTGTCAGAATACATAAGACGTTATATAATACCATATCTCTTTGTCACTACTGTAGCGAACACTCACTTCCAAGTCAGGCAAACTGAACTCAATCTTTCTGTCCAGACGGCCGGGTCTCATCAGAGCAGGATCCAGGGTGTCCGGTCTGTTGGTGGCCATCAGGACTTTAATGTTTCCTCTGGGATCAAATCCATCCAGCTGGTTGATCAGCTCCAACATAGTTCTCTGGACTTCATTATCTCCTCCAGCTCCATCATCAAAACGGGCACCTGCGAGAGAGCAGCGTAAGAATAATATCTGAGACTTAAAGGGATAGATCACCCAAAAATGGAAATTCTGTTTTTGTTGTTTCAAACCCGTAAGACCTTCGTCACATGGACTATTTTAACAAAGTTCTTACTACCTTTCTGGGCCTTGAATGTATCTATGCAGGGTCAAAAAAAGCTCTTGGATTTCATCAAAAATATCTTCATTTGTGCTTCGAAGATGAATGAAGGTCTTACAGATTTGGAATGACGTGAGGGTAAGAGGATGAGGAAATTTTACCTCCAATGGCATCAATTTCATCAAAGAAGATCAGACAGGCTTTCTTGGTCCTTGCCATCTCAAACAGTTCACGAACCATCCTGGCACCCTGGATTAGATGCAAAAACATGTTATTATACAGAATTTTCATGTACTTAATCACCTATTTTTTAACAGAAAAGGCACGTACCTCTCCAACATACTTCTGAACCAGCTCGGATCCGATGACTCTGATGAAGCAGGCATCGGTGCGGTTAGCCACGGCTCGAGCACACAGGGTTTTCCCTGTCCCGGGTGGCCCGAAGAGCAACACACCCTTTGGAGGCTCAATACCCAGGTTCACAAAGCGCTCAGGCTGGAATCAGAAAGATAGAAATTGATTTTCAGACAGTAGTATTTCAGACATGTAATACCTCCTGTTTGTTTTTAATAGGCACATGTGGATGTAGTCATGACTCACATGGAGCAAAGGGGTCTCAACCACCTCTCTCAGCTTCTCGATCTGCTCTTTACAGCCTCCGACATCACTGTAGGTCACATCAGGCTTCTCCTCCACCTGTTTATGTACAGTGCATAATTATTTCTGCAGTGTTGCCTTGATAATGTTCATGATCTCAAGCAAACAAATCGGTTTCGCACCTGCATCATAGTCACAGTAGGGTCGATTTTGGGCGGCAGTGGAATATGGATCTGATACTTATTCCTGTCAACCCTGTTAACAGATAAAGATTGCAACTCTTAGATATGAGCTGAAAAGTTTTAAATAGAATGTCTGATCGATCATTTCAGCTTACCCAACCCTCATTCCTTCCTCAATGTCAGTTGGTGCGACCTGATCGCTGAGGTCCACCACAAACTTGGCAAACTGTTTCACATTAATAATGTACTTCGGATCCTCAGAGTCAGAGTTGATTATCTTGGTGCATCTATGAACAAATGTAACAACAGATATGAGTTTTTAATATCATTCTTCCACTTTATTACATATTTAAAATGTTTGCTTATGCTTACAAAGGCTGCATTTATTTGACCAAAATACACTTAAACTTAGAACAAAGCAGAATTTTCAGCAGGCTTTTCTCCAATCTTCATCTTACATGATACTTCAGAAATCATTCTAATATGCTGGTTTAATGCTGTTATCAATTTTTGAATCCAGTTGTGCTACTTAATATCTTTTTTGGAAACCATAACATTTTTTTCTTTTCCTTTTTTTTTTTTTTTTTGATAAATAGAAATTAAAGAACAGCGTTTATTTGCTGTCTTTTGTAACATTATAAATGTTTTAATGTCACTTTTAATCAATTTAATGCATTATTTCTTTAAAAAAAGGTTTAAAAGGTAGTATATTATATGCAAATATAATAACATTCTTTAAGGTTTTTGTCATCTCATACCTGGCCACCTGCAGTGGCTGTTCGCTTTGTAGAGTCTGTTTGTCTGCAGCCAGATCCCATAATGCTGGAGGAGCCAGTCCTGTATCGGACTCTTTGATACCTGCAAGATACAAAAAATACAGCATTAATTATTTTTTCTTACAAAGTAGTGATCCATACATTAATTCCCCACTGAGCACTTACCTGTGAGCTCATTTATTTTCTTTAGAAGCTGTTGAATGTCGTCTTCCACTTGTTTAATCTGTCTGGAATAAGTGCTTTGGCCCTATTCACAAACAAAAATAACAGTGAATAAGTTAAAAAACAACACTGCTATAACTTGTACTAAATAAAAGCCAACTGACTGCCAAAACAGTTACATTTTTAGTACTAATACTTACATAGGTTTTCAGGAGTGCAATATCTCCTTCATCCAGAGCTGATAAATAATAATAATAATAATAATAATAAAAAAAAAAAAACAGATGAAGATTAGATATGCATTTGATACAGGATGGCAGATTTTTTTACCTAAATTAGTCAAGGCAGACACATAGCGTGTTTATTATTCTCTGATAAGTCTGTTCAGGCTAACTCAGAGTGACTTAAGTAGTACTGAGGCATTTGACAACTCATGTAATGAACGTGGTAGAGTAAATAAGTAAAATAACGTCTGAAAACAATGATAAAACATTAAAATAGTTTTAGTTAAGCTGATATGGTTTTTGTTGACAAATTCCAACTGCAAAGCGGCTAGTCAACAAATGCTAATCTGTCTGCTAATTCAAATACTTTAAAATCCACCGGAAAGTCATCGCAAATAATACCTCGAATCGGTTTGTCTTCTTTCTCCTCTTCCTTTACTTTGCGTTGCTCGGCTCCTAAATAATCAGGCATGACTGCTTTTTTTCTTTGTAATAAATTCGGTTAGTGACTGTACAGGCAAGATTACACAGCAGGTTTTCAACCGAACAGTCACAGCGCTTTTCTGTTCCGGTGCGTACGAACACAGGAAACTGGGATTGCATTTCAAATGAAAAGTTCCTCCAATATTCTTTAAATTGTTTTTATGGTCATGCAGACAGAATTTTGAATTATTTATGTATTTGATTTGTCATTTTTCCTATGCATTTTAATTTGTTCCACTTTTTTTATTGGGTATCTACAGTTTTGGGCAGTAACTAGTTACTGCATTACAGTAAATACCACTACTTTCCCTGGTAACTAGTAGTGTAACTAATTACTAACAAAATGTATATAATATTACAATTACCATCCAAAAAAAAAAAAAAGGCTAGTTACTAGTTACTTTTTTGTCACAATAACAAAAATCACTTTTGAAAAGAGTAACTAGTAATGAGTAATATGTTAATTATTATTATTATTATTGTTATTGTTATTATTATTTAAAAAAAAAAAATAACTAGCCTAACACTGGTTATCTGTAGTAGTTTATACTATAGATTAAATAAATAAACACATACATGAATGTGCTGAACATGATGAATCAGTCTGGCTTGTTTGTATTGACAGAAAATATTGTACGACTCTTATTTTGAAACATAACGCCGCCTTGAGTCATACACTGTTTGCCTTTAGCCATGTTATTGTTTTCATACCACAAATCTTCCACGAAAGGATTAATATTTGCTCTTTATACTGGGTAAATTATTTGTTTGTCTTTTAAATAATATATATATCTTGCGATGAACACATTCTGTTATTGCATTTCTCTTAGGCTAGTTAACTGGCTAACTCAGTAGCTTCAAACACTGTCTGCATTACTGGCTCTTCTTGTCGATGTCTGGTTATAAACGTATTTCTTTGAATATTGTGTAGATATTTGTATTTATTATGAGTTATTAGTATTTCTTTATCAGTTTAGTGACGAAAACAGCTTGTCAAGTAAATTTATAGCCTGAATGACCATAAAACTTGTCTTAAAGAGGCTGATGATAGAATGTTGTGATCTAAACTAAATGTTTTAATTATTAAAAAAGATGAATCCTTCCCTTTTCCAGATCTTAGAATGCATCCTTCACATCAATGCCTTAAGTGATCTGTGCTGTCAGGTAAACAAACATAGCATTTCTGCACAAGCACTGTGATATATGAGTTGTATTGGAAATGCAATAACATTTTTTTCTGTTCAGCATGAACGACATGAACCTCAGCCCAGTGGGCATGGACCAGCTCAGCGTGCCGCCTGTGAGTGCAAGTCACCTCGGCCTCCCCACATCCCCAACGCACAATCCCATCACCACTCCAGGTCAGGACTCAGATGCCTTTTAGATGTGTATACATATTGACATGACACGTGTTTAGTATGTTGTGGGAAGTTTAATGTATGGAGAAGTAACACATTTTTTTTTATTTCAGGCATGCCAGTCGCTATACCCAGTTTGGGTCCATCACTTGGGCCTCTTCCTTCTGCACTGTCCTTGATGTTACCCATGGGTCCTTTAGGGGACAGAGGAGTTATGTGTGGCCTTCCAGAGAGAAATTATACATTACCACCTCCTCCATACCCACACCTGGAAAGCAGCTACTTCAGACATATCCTTCCAGGTAATCTTACAGGTAAAACTGTTAAGATGCACTTTAAATTAAGGGCTGACTATCTTTTTTTATTTTTTATTTTTTTTTTCGGATCTAGGGATTTCCCTAATGTACAACAAATATAGAATTTCTTTGTAAGCAGAAATATATTTTTATATTATGTATTATTTCTGTGATACATTTTATATACATCTGTAAAGCAAATTAAGCACATTTACATTATTTTTTTAGTCTATATTTAAATATTTGATATCTGCCAAAATACATTTAAGTCGTGCTTTAGGGCAAATTAAGCTAATTTAAAATACATCTTCAAATATAGAAATGTATTTATTTATCAATCTATATTAAAAAAAAAATGTTGTATATGTACTTTAATTTAAATGTGTTGTTGGCAGAAATAATATATTCTATAAAATGTTTCATTTCTGTCGAAATGTAATTTAATTAAACCTTTAGAGCAAATTCATTTTTATTCTTTATATTTTTAAAGTATATCATATTTTGAAGTGTATATTATATATATATATATACATATATATATATATATATATATATATATATATATATATATATATATATATATAAAAGGATGTATTATTTTGCTATATATTTTATATACAATTTTGGAGCAAATTTAGCACATTTAAATATTGTATATATATATATATATATATATATATATATATATATATATATATATATATATATAAAATATTATTATTATTATTATTTTTATATTTTTTAATATTTTATATCTGCCAAAATACATTTGTAAGTCAAGCTTTAGGGCAAATTAAGCTAATTAAAAAATATATATTTATTTATTTATAAATGTACAATTAAAAATGTGTTGTATATGTATTTTAGTTAAAATGTATTTTTGGCAGAAGTAATATATTCGATAAAATGTTCATTTCTGTCTAAATGTAATTTAAGTAAAGCTTTAGAGCTCATTTATTTTTTTTATTTTTATTTCTGTAGGCAGAAATATATTTTTATAGTATATATTATTTCTGCCCTGTATTTTATATAAAACTTTAGAGCAAATTAAGCACATTAAAATATTTAATTTTTAGTCTATATTTGAATATTGTATATCTGCCAAAATATATTTTTAAGTCAAGTTTCAGGGCAAATTAAGCTCAATTAAAGTACATTTTTGAATTTATTTATAATTAAATTGATATGTAAAAATGTGTTGTATGTGTACATTAGTTCAAATGTATTGTTGGCAGAAATGGTTTAAAATGTTTTTTTTTTTTCATTAGAAATGTAATTAAGTATAGCTTTAGAACAAATTCAATTCAATGTAATATATTAATTTATATATATATATATATATATATATATATATATATATATATATATATATATATATATATATATATATATAATACTTTTTAGTAAAGCCTAAGAACAAATACAGCAGATTTAAAATACATTTTAATTGTTTATCAGTTCACTGTCCTTATGCAGTACCTTCATGGAACCCCAGGGGGCTGTACATCTATTTACATTGATGTATCGAATGAAATCTTGCCTTCTTTTTATTTCTTAGGTATTCTGTCATATCTGGCAGATCGTCCCCCTCCCCAGTACATTCATCCCAGCAGCCTTAACATGGATGGGACTCTTTCCGTGTCCAACAACAACCCCTCTGGCTTAGACCCGTACAGCGGTCCCGGCGGGCCTCTAGAACAAGGCCTGGTGACCCTAGACACAAGACAGGTCGGAGGCCAGGCTGATCTCCACCAAGGAGGCTCTCACGAAGTGCAGCTAGACACCACTGGACTAACCATGGAGTCACGTGTAAGTAGTCCGATGTCTCCTGACGGAATGGAGGAGGACTTGGCCAACATGGAGGGTGTCGTGGTGGCAGAGACCCAGCAGCAGCTGGGTACCAGACCTCAGCCTCATGAGGGTTTAGCAGGTGTGGACTCCTCAGGAGGTGTTATGCCCCTGCATGGAGCAGGGCTGGAGCTCCCAGTCGTGATGGAACAAGAGCACATGGGCGGCAGAGTAGGAACCAGCACCACAGGAGCGGGCGGTCCAGGGACGCTGAGTGAAGCCTTGCACTCCACCGGAGAACTGAACTCTGGGGTGGTTAGTGTGGTGCTCACGGGGGCCATGCCGACACAGGCTCAACTAGAACAGGTATCACTGCATGGACCTTCAGGAATGGGACTCGAGCCTGTTAATGTGTCGCCCATCACTGCAGAAGTGTCTCTTGGGCCAGACAACAGTCTAGTGCTAGTGAACTCTACATTACAACTAGAAGATTCAACATCTAATAAGGAAAACATGGCCACTGCCTTCAACATATGTAAGTTTAGCTTGCTGATTTTGAGTAGTGAAAGTGTTTCGGTCCAATCTGATGGATTTTATTGTCTTTTAGGGTGCACTTTATGTGAGCGGTCATATCCGTCGGACTGTCCTGAGCATGGACCGGTCACATTCATCCCAGACACTCCCATTCAGAGCAGAGCCCGCCTTTCTCTGCCCCGCCCCCTGTGCCTCCGCATTTCTGTAGCTGATGAGCCCATTGGTACATGCTTTGTATACAATTCTGAAAATATGTGAGCTTGGACAACAAAATCAGTCTTAAGTAGTACGGGTATATTTGTAGCAATAGCCAAAAATACATTATATTGGTCAAAATTATCCATTTTTATTTACGCCAAAAATCATTATGATATAAAGTAAAGATCATGTTCCATGTTTCCTACCATAAATATATCAAAATGTAATCTTTGATTAGTAATATGCATTGCTAAGAACTTCATTTGGACATCTTTAAAGGCAATTTTCTCAATATTTCGATTTATTTGCACCCTCAGATTCCAGATTTTCAAATAGTTATATTTTCCTATCCTAAAAAAAACATACATCAATGGAAAGCTTATTTATTCAGCTTTCAGGTGATGTGTAAATCTCAATTTTAAAAATTTGACCCTTATGACTGGTTTTGTGGTCAATGGTCACATATAGGTAAAAGATAGTTCACCCAAAAAATTTAAATTCTCTCAATACTTGAATTCAATACCCGTAAGAAATGTGTTCATCTTCAGAACACAAATTAAGATATTTTTGATGAATCCAAACGCTTTCTGACCCTGCATAGTCAGCAATGCATCTGACTCATTCAAGGTCCAGAAAGGTAGTAAGGACATTGTTAAAATAGCCCATGTGACATCAGTGGTGCAACCGTAATGTTATGAAGCTGCGAGAATATTTTTTGCAAGCATAGAAAACAAAAATCACAACTTTATTCAACAATTTCTTCTCTTCCGTGTCAGTCTTCAATGCACTTTCAGAAGAATATCAGGAGCGTAGGAGTATTTTTGCAGCTTCATAACATTACACTTGAACGACTGATGTCACACGGACTATTTTATTGAAGGCCTTACTACCTTTCTCGGCCATAAAACGTTTCGGAAGCTCTCGAATTTCATTAAAAATATCTCAGTTTGTGTTCTAAAGAGGAACAAAGGTCTTACGGGTTTGGAGTGACATGAGGGTGAGTAATTAATGACGGAATTTTCACATTTGGGTGAGCTGTCCCTTTAAGGATTTAATTACATGCAGCTAAACGTAAACCAAATCCTAATCCTCCCTACATGTTGTTAATTAATATTTGTAAATAGTTAAATGTGTAATTACACTGTAACAAGGACATCTTAAAATAAAGTGTAACCACCAATATTTAAGTGAGTGACTTTGTCAGTTATATGTAGCAAATGGGAAGTGAAGTCCATTTGCTTTTGAAAATGGTGGATTCTGTTCGATTGCTGAAGCCAGTTTTTGTTTTTTTGTTTTTTCAGGTGTGTTTGCTAGAGAGACCATACCTTCCAGGACCTGCTTTGGGCCAATGGTTGGACAGCACTGTAGCAATGTGGAACTTACGGACTGGTCTGATAAGGATACCCCTCAAATATGGAAGGTACCTGCCAAATAGTGAATTGGCCAAACAGTTTTGCTTCTTTTTTTAAAAATCTGTACTTGTATGTTACTGTGCAAAGGTCATATATCATTATTTTCACCAACAAAAATGATTTTAAGTCGGTTATTCTATGTTTTGCTGTAGTGCGTCAGTAGGAAATATCAGTTAACATTTTCAAATATTCCTTTTACCATTAATTGTAATAATCCAGTGGGATTTTTGTTTGTTCTGATTCTTCATGTCATTCCAGACAGATTGTATGATGATGAGATCAGATCTCACTTGTCAGGCTCCTTGTGCAAAGAGAAATCTCACTGGATTATTACAATTAATGGCAAAAGGAATGTTTGGAAATGTTAACTGATATTTCCTACTGACACTCTACAGCAAAAGATAGAAATAACTGACTTAAAACCGTTTTTTGTTGGTGAAAATACTAATTTGCACAATACTGTACATTTACAAATGAATCTATTTCAAATAAATGCTGTTCTTTTGAGCTTAGTGTTGATCAAAGAATTCTAAAAAATATCAGTTTCCACAAAAATATTAAGAAGTACAAATGTTTTTGTGTGACACTGAAGACTGGAGTAATGGCTGCTGACAATTCAGCTTTGCTTTCACAGGAATAAATGACATTTTAAAAATCAAAACAGTTATTTTAATATCGTAACAATATTTCACAATATTACTGTTTTTACTGTATTTTTGATTGGAAAAAAAATGGGAAACATAAAATACTTTTTTCACAATATTCAAAAATCTTGCAAACCCCAAACTTTTAAACACTGTTGTATACTAAATTGCCTATTTTATTCACTATTAAACTGAAATGTCATTTTGTAAACCTAAGAAAGGCTTTAAAATGAGTCACTGTGTCTTTAATCTAATGTAGATGTTCCACAACGATATCCAAGAGTTCTGTATTGTGACGACGGATGAGCATGAATGCAACTGGATGATGTTTGTTCGGAAAGCGAGGTAACCACATCACTTTTTTCTTAAAAAAAAAAAAAAAGCATGAAGCTGTTTATTGAAACCATGCATTGTATTAAAATCAACTCTATTTGAAGGACTACAGAGGAACAGAATCTCGTTGCATATATTGACAACGGGAAACTGTATTTCTGCACATCAAGAGAGATTCTGCCAGATCAGGAGCTGTTGTTTTATTACAGCAGGGACTACAGCAGACAGCTAGGTGGGACTTTCTCTCCAGCATGTCCTAACCTGTAGGAAGTTAACTGTACCATACATCCACATAAACGGTTGAAGTCAAAAGTTTACATACACCTTGCAAAATCTGCAAAATGTTAACTATTTTATCAAAATAAGAGGGATCATATAAAATGCATGTTATTGTTTATTTAGTACTGACCTGAATAAGATATTTCACATTAAAGATATTTACATATAGTCCACTGAAGAAAATAATTGTTGTATTTATATAAAATTACCCTGTTCAAAAGTTTACATACACTTGATTCTTAATACTGTGTTGTTACCTGAATGATCCACAGCTGTGTTTTTTGTTCACGAGTCCCTTGTTTGTCCTGAACAGTTAAACTGCCTGTAGTTCTTCAGAAAAATCCTTCAGGCCCCAGAGATTCTTTGGTTTTTCAACATTTTTGTGTATTTGAACCCTTTCCAACAATGACTGTATGATTTTGAGATCCATCTTTTTACACTTTAAATTATTAAATTTAACTTATTTTGTCTTCTGGGGGACATGTAAGTATCTTCCGTAGCTTCTGAAGGGAAATGCTAAATGAAAAACATATGATATTTAGGCAAAATAATAAAAATGTACACATTTCCTTTCTGTTCAAAAGTTTTCACCTCCCCCCCATCACTAAGCATTTGAAAGGTGTATGTAAACTTTTGACTTCAACTGTAGTCCATTCATTTCTGCTTTTCTGTTCAGGCGTACCTAGAGTGCCAGAGGGACAGATATGTCACTGTGGAAAAGAATGTGCCTCTTTCACAGAGTTGAAATCCCACCTCAGCAGCCATGCCCAGAGCCACAGCCCCACCCAGGACCACCCTGCTCACGCTACACACAACCAATCCCAGTCGCAGGAGAAGGTGACCAATGAGCCTTCCCGCTCCGCTTCCTCCCCACAGTGGCAGTGCCACTCAGACGTAAATGAACATTCCAACAGCAGCAGCAGCAGCAACGGCCATGGTCGTGAGAGGAAGTTCAAATGCAGCATGTGCACACGAGCATTCACTACATCTACTAAGCTAAACGTGCATTTCATGGGGCACATGGGCATGAGACCACACAAGTGTAGCTACTGCAGCAAAGCCTTCAGTGATCCCAGCAATCTCAGAAAACACCTGAGAATCCACACAGGTAAATGTGCTTGTTGTAGATAATTGCATTTGAAAAATGCATTTGAAACAGCTCTAATCAGTCAATATGTTCCTGGTCATATTGTACACAATTGTAAAACTGTAATAACAAGCCATATAGATATAATATCGAGGTAATAACATTTTTTATCCATCATAAAATTACATCCAACCCCACTTGGAAATGCATAAGTGGTTTATGAATTCTGGTTTATGACCTGATGTTAATTTGTTTTCAGTGAACAGTTTATTTTAGCTGGAAAAATTAGCTGTTATCATTACTGCACTGCTCATGAAATATATATGTTTTTGCAGGTCAAAAGAACTTCAGGTGCACAGTATGTGGGAAGTCTTTTACTCAGAAAGCACATGTGGAATCTCATATGGTTATACACACTGGTGCCAAGAACATTAAATGTGACCATTGTGACAAGATGTTTGTGAGGAAACAAGATCTTAAGCAGCACATGTATTCACATTCACTGTAAGGCTGTATTTTATACTTTATTTAAAGTATACATTTTACATATAACTTAAAAATGTATAAATTAATGCTTTGCATTATTATATTATATTATATTATATTACTGTATTAATCAGTTAATAATATAATATAATATAATATAATATAATAATGCAAAGCATTAATTTATCATTTCTTGGGTAATATTTAAAATGTATATATTAATATATAATGTAATACATTTAAAATGTTATTTATAATATTACTGTATTAATCAGTTAATAATATAATAATATACTACAAAATAATATAATTATGCAAAGCATTAATTTATACATTAAGTAATATTTATACATTAAGTAATAATAATATTTATAATATTACTGTATTAATCTGTTTATAATATAATATAATATAATATAATATATTGAAATATATAATTATGCAAAGCATTAATTTATAAATGTTAAAGATTTATTTATTTGTATAATGTAATAATACATTTTAAAAATATAATTTGTAATATTACTATATTAATCATTTTATAATATAATAAATATATATTATAATATAATTATGCAAAGCATTAATTAAAAAAAGTAATTTAAAATGTATATAATGTAATAATACATTTCTAAAAATATTATAATATTACTGTATTAATCAGTTAATAATAAATATAATTTATATAATACAATATCATATAGAATTATGCAAAGCATTAATTTATAATTTTAATATTTAAAATGTATATATTAGTATATAATGTAATAATACATTTTAAACATTATTTATAATGTCATATTTTAATAATGTATTATTACATTATATACTAATATACATTTTAAATATTACTTAAATGTATAAATTAATGCTTTACATAATTATATTATATTGTATTATTAACCTAATTAATACAGTAATATTATGTTATTTATTTTTAAAATGTAATATGTAATATACTAATATAAAATGTATAAATTAATGCTTTGCATTATTATATTTTATTATATTTATATTTAACTGATTAATAGTAAGATTATAAATATTTTTAAAATGTATTATTACATTATATACTAATATAATTTTTACATATTACTTAAAATGTACAAATGAATGCTTTGCATAATTATATTATATTATATTACATCATGTTATTAACTGATTAATAAAGTAATATTATAAATATTTTTTTAAATGTATTATTGCATTATATACTAATATATAAACTAAATATTACTTAAATTTTATAAATTAATTCTTTGCATAATTATATTATATTTCTAACAACAAAATTTTTTGTATGATTTACAGATATATGGAATAATGTGAACATGTATATTCAAAAATTTTTTTTATCATATCATTTTCTTACCTGTTTTATTAGCCACCTTGTTTTCTTGCTTATCTTTTCTCTATTCCAGAGACCGCCAGATAACTTGTCCAAAGTGTGACAAACAATTCTTGAAGACCGACCATCTGAAAAAACACTTGAACTCTCACGACGGGAAACGGGACTTCATCTGTGAAAAGTGCAACAAGGGTTTCCTCACTAAATACCACCTCACACGCCACCTCAAAATCTGCAAGGGTCCTAAGATTGGTCGAGGGGCAGCGCAAGGTGAGGAAGGGGAGGAGGAGGAAGATGAGGAGGAAGAAGATGAGGAAGAAGAGAGGGAACAGATCGATCCAGCCAACGAGGAAGAGTGCGGAATAGGCATGAGAGGATACACTTCAGAGAAAACGATGTAATATCACTCTTAAATGTAACGGGATAAATCCAAACCTCATCTAGCCTATTTATTTGTCCTTTTTTGTGTGTGTTTTCTTGTTCTACTCATCAGCCTTTAATTCCCGTTGCCAAAATTTGTGTATTCCTACAACAGAAATGTAATTAGATTTAAATCATGCAAATTATGTCAAAAATGAACAATAGACATTGCCTTTTTTTTTCGTTTTTTTTTTTTTACAGTGCTCCTTTTTCTGTTTAACCTGTTTGTTCAGTAAATTTGCTCACAGTAGCCTCTGTATTTATATTGTAAATAACTGAATATTAAATTTTACACTCAAGTATTTTATGATGAATCATTTTACGTAATAATACACTTAACTCCATGCAAATAGTGATGGGTCGTTCTTGAACGATTCGTTCATTTTGAACGAATCTTTAATGTGACTCGGGACGAACGAGTCGTCTCTGGGAGTGATTCGTTCAGTCGCGCATGCGCAACATCCTGAGTCTTCGGGTTTTGGAGTCGTTCGTTTATCTTATGGGGCTGTCACGTGATGAACGAACGACTCGAACCCGAATGCTACGTCCCAGTGTGCCTACTTATACTAAGCCCTTACAGTATGTACTCTTTTGGTGAAGAAAAAGTACACAATTTTGAGTGTGTAGTAGAAGAGTAGGCAAGCTTTGGGACATACTATCACGTCACACAACTGTCACAGTAAACTGGCCTGTCAATCATTTCACAGTTAACGTCTAATACATTTAATTCAATTTAACTCCCTACCGTATTGGAAAGGAAAGAAGTAGCATGTTGATCTACCAGTCGCGGGTCTTTCATGCCGAAAACTCCTATCTTCTGCATGATGCATTTAAAAGTTAACGACCAAACTGATGTTTATAAAAGTTCACATTGCTGTTACAGATTAAATATTACATAGATAACTTTTAATAAATTTTTTTACCAGGTTAAATGTTGATTATTGGTAACTCAAACCCGTTTTTTCGAAACATCTCCACCTAACCGCCGGTCGCGCACATCCGCCATGTTTGTAGTTTTTTTAATGCGTTTTATTCGTGTTTGTAGTCCTGGACCGAAGCGCAATGGATTGTGGGCAATCTTAGCCATTAGACTGTGGACGGGTCCGTGATTCAAAAATCGACCTGAAATAGTAGACCATCTGTGTGTATTTGGGATACTCTTTTCAGCATACTATGCTTTGGGACACACTTATTGTAATCTCACATACTATTTAGGATAGATTGTATGAACGTTGAGACGCAGGGATTTACTCGAGAGATTAACTAATCAATTCTCTTTCCGGTTCAGACTGCATTGGCTAAGCTTATGGGGGCTGTCACGTGATGAACGGACGACTCGAATCCGAAAACTTGTCAGATAAGAGGTGAGCTAATCATAGACTAAAGACCTAGGTAAACAATGAATTAATATTTTCTGTTTCTTATAGCATTATAGTTTTGTCTTGTTTGTAGTGTGATGAACGTTTGTGTAAGCAGTAACGTTAGATATGTTAAGGAGGTGACACGTAACATTTTAATTATATTTTGCTAAAATGAACGAAATGACCCGGAAAAAGATTCGTTCATTTTGCTGAACGAGACTCAAAGGTCCGAGTCGGTAAAATGATCCGAACTTCCCGGTTAAGGCTAGAATGGATGCAACTGTAGCTACTGGGCATGCGCACATCAATTTAACGTTATTTTTGTCACACTGTACAACAATAATACTGTTTTTGTATTATAGTAAGGGCTAAGTTTAGGGTTGGGGTAGATGTAGGATCTAATAGGTAGAACAATTCATTTCATTGTTAGTTTCTTAGAACTTCCCATCAATACATGCAAATAAAAAGCAGATTTTCCTCATAGCAGAGTTTTATTGGTAAATGCTGAGTGATGTCATCATACGTCGCTCTGTCGTCGCAAAATTCCGTTCTGACCAAAATAGTCGATCCAGAACTTCATTTGCGTGAACCCATTCACCTCCTCCTCCTCTGCACAGGCTGCTGAGCTTGGGACTGTTCTGTTGAAATAGTCGGTTTAATCTCTCTTTTACCATGGTAACGTCTGTGAAGCTCAATACCGGGGCAGATATGCCCATCATCGGACTGGGCACATGGAAGGTACGGTCTGGTTACTTCTATGTGTGATCATTTTACATTACGTAAGTGCATGAATTTAGTTGACACGTTGCATGTGGAATTCATGCCCGAAAGTACTTAAGATGCATGCAGAAGTAAAGGGATTGAAACGACATTATCAACATAATGAATTTAGGTTGCATAGTAAAATAATGAGGCTGCAAAAGTGCGAAATGAGTCGTCATATGGGGCGTAGTTCAGAGAAGAGGAGTTGCAAAGACCTTTTTCAAAAAATTTTGGTTGCTTAACGATTTGAAACTATGGTTATAAACTGCTGAGCAATGCTCAAAATATGAATGTTTGTGTCTAGAGAAAGTAGTTTGGCCATAGTAAGCAAATTGACTGATATCATGTTTTTGCGTGTCTGTTAGCTGATAACAGTCGGTAAGTCCTTTGATAGATAAGACGCGATTTTGACAGCAGAGGTCGCCTTAACCGAAAATTGTCGGTCACTGACGGAATTTTTTATCAGTTACGGAACAGGCCTTCCGTCATTTTGACGGATTGCACTGAGGGTGATCTATTGTAAAACTGTAGCTGTAATTCCCAGCATTGTCCAGTTGGTGGCGAGCGCGCTCCAATATAGCAACAGAGCGCTGGATCCAGAACAAGTGTGCCGCACAAGTCTTGAAAAGTGAAGCCAAAATGTTTCGATCGCCCCCAGATGGCTGGTCCCAGTATAGGTCATAAACCTCTCCAAGTAATCTAATATGACATGAGGCAAACTAATTAAATTTCACTTCAAAAATGTGTTTTCCAAAGATGGTTTTTGTCATTCTATGTAGTATTTTAACCATACCTTATTTTAACACAAGCCTCTGGGTACTGCAAAAAGTAAACACAAATTGGAGCGTTTAGGCTAATTAGGGGCGTGTGCTTGCGACCATTTCTGCGGGAGTGTGGGCGGGACGCGGCTCCACTTTGCTCGCTACTGTGCAGACTCGGATACCGAGTCCTATTTTGTTTGGTTTTTATTTATTTATTTACTTTTATTGAGTAAATTCACAATATATCAAATTTTGAAGTCAACAGTATACTCATAAAAAAATAAAATCTTTGAGTTGCAATTCAACATTAGTACTTTGTTTAACAAAAAAAAAACCAAATCACACCAAAACAATTTTGTATAAATACATTCATTAAAATAAATGGACAATACTCTCATTTTGCTTTTTACAGAAAACACACTTCAAGTCAATGTCTTTACAAAACTTTGCAATTAGAATAAATACGATGAACGATCTTGAATGATACCTTTCTAAATTTATTAGTGATACAAAAACATCTAGAGATCTTAAATGTTTCTTTCCTGTTGACATCTTGAAATTGTGATCTCCAAAAACCAATGGCTAAAGGAACACTGGAAATTTGGCAAATCTTTCTAAGATAATTATTATTACTTTTTTCTTCTTTTATATTTATACCTTTCAAATTTAAGACAGAAATCTACATTTGGTTTTTCATCTATATCATTTACTAATAATTTCCTAAGTTCTGATGGAATGGCATTAATTACCATTACGTACATGTGGAATTCATGCCCAAAAGTATTTAAAATGCATGCAAAAGTGCAATATAAATTAAAGGGATTGAAACGACATTATCAACATAATGAATTTAAGTTGCATAGTAATAATGAGGCTGCAAAAAGTGCGAAATAAATCGTCATATGGGGCCTAGTTTAGAGAAGAGAAGTTGCAAAGACTTTTGGTTGTTTAACGATTTGAAACTATGGTTATAAACTGTATAAGCAATGCTCAAAACATGAATGTTTGTATCTAGAGAAAGTAGTTTGCTTAGTCATTGTGACTAAGCAAAATTGACTGATATCATTTTTTATGTATCTGTTAGCTGATAACAGTCGGTAAATCCTTTGTTTGATAGACAGCAGAGTTTTATTGGTAAATGCTGAGTGATGTCATCATACGCCGCTCCCTCATCACAAAAATCCGTTCTGACCAGAATAGTCGATCCAGAGCTTTATTTGCGTGAACCCATTCACCTCCTCCTCTGCACAGGCTGCTGAGCTCGGGAACTGTTCTGTTGAAATAGCCACTGTTTAATCTCTCTTTTACCATGGTAACGTCTGCGAAGCTCAATACTGGGGCACATATGCCCATCGTTGGATTTGGCACATGGAAGGTACGGTCTGGCTACTTCTAAATTGATCATATTACATTACGCAAGTGCATTAATTTAGCTGACACGTTGCATGTGGAATTCATGCCCAGAAGTATTTAAAATGCATGCAAAAGTGTAATATAAAGTAAAGAGATTGAAACAACATTATCAACATTATGAATTTAAGTTGCATAGTAATAATGAGGCTGCAAAAAGTGCGAAATGAATCGTCATATGGGGCGTAGTTCAGAGAAGAGAAGTTGCAAAGACCTTTTCAAAAAAGTTGGTTGTTTAACGATTTGAAACTATGGTTATAAACTGCTGAGCAATGCTCAAAATATGAATGTGTCTAGAGAAAGTAGTTTGGTCGTAGTGACTAAGCAAATTGACTGATATCATTTTTTTGCGTGTCTATTAGCTGATAACAGTCAGTAAGTCCTTTGTTTGATAGACAGCAGAGTTTTATTGGTAAATGCTGAGTGATGTCATCATGTGTCGCTGCGTCGTCACAAAATTCTGTTCTGACCAGAATAGGCGATCTAGAGCTTTATTTGCGTGAACCCATTCATGTCCTCTGCACAGGCTGATGAGCTTAGAACTGTTCTGTTGAAAAAGCCATTGTTTAATCTCTCTTTTACCATGGTAACATCTGCAAAGCTCAATACCGGACAGATATGCCCATCGTCGGATTGGGCACATGGAAGGTACGGTCTGGTTACTTCTATATGTGATCATATTACTTTATGCAAGTGCATTAATTTAGCTGACACGTTGCATGTGGAATTCATGCCCAAAAGTATTTAAAATGCATGCAAAAGTGTAATATAAAGTAAAGGGTTAGAAACAACATTATCAACATAATGAATTTAAGTTGCATAGTAATAATGAGGCTGCAAAAAGTGCTAAATGAGTCGTCATATGGGGCGTAGTTCAGAGAACAGAAGTTGCAAAGACCTTTTCAAAAAAGTTTGGTTGTTTAACGATTTGAAACTATGGTTATAAACTGCTGAGCAATGCTCAAAATATGAATGTTTGTGTCTAGAGAAAGTAGTTTGGTCATAGTGACTAAGCAAATTGACTGTTATCATTTTTTTGCGTGTCTATTAGCTAATAGCAGTCAGTAAGTCCTTTGTTTGATAGATAAGATGCGATTATTGAGAGCAGAGTTCGCCGAAAATTTTTACGGAATACACTGAGGGTGATCTATTGTGAAACCTCCAAAATGGGGCGGGGTCTCGTCGCACATAGACTTTCACCATTGGCTCTGGCTTCAGCCAATTGTTATTGACTTAGGTTTCACAATAAAACTCCTGCGAGCTGTCCCAGCGCAGCACAGGGGAAAGGTTTTACTCGCTTTGTTTTAAGAAATGGGGGCATCCTGGGACTTGAAATTTGCAGGGTAGGGGGGTGTAGTGACGCTGAGTATAACTAAAAAGGTCCCATTGTCTGGTGAGGTCTGGTTGGGGAGTTACGGAACGGGCCGGCAATCTTATATCGCATAATTTTATTAACTGTTTACCCACCACACTATTTAGTGCCAATCCCACCGTGCAGTCAGTTTCACTGGTGAAGGTTAGGGTCAGGTGTGGGGTAGGTTTAGGGGTTAGCATTGTTTGTAGCATAGTGTAGGAAATCAACACTGTGATTGACACAACCAATAAAACCTTTAGAATCAGCTGTGGGGGGAATTGCACTGAAGTGGATTGGGGGGAAAATTTGCGCATATATGTCATTTGCCTATCTGTCAATGGGAGGAAGCCATGCCCTATTTTGGAGTTCCCACCCTGTTTTGGAGTTACTGCCCCCATTTGAACATCTCCAGGCTGCAGTTATACCCACACACCATATTAAAAAGCGCTAAAACGGTATTTATTGCTTGAATTTCCTAATGAAATAGATAGACTTTGAAATCTGAGACTGTTTTATATCAAAAGTGACACAAAGCCTAGTCTATTGCTATTTCTTGGTAGGAAGACGCACTATGTACTGTTTTTTTTGTTTTGTTTTGTTTTGTTTTTTTTTGTTCAGACAGTTAGTGCAGTTATTTCATTTTGATATTCCTCCCTTTTCATGTTATGTTCTTTCCCCTATCATTTCTATTTTCTTTTCCATTCCTTTCTGCTCATTCCTTTCCCCTTTCATTTTTCTGTTCCTTTCAATTCTGCTCCTCCCCCCAATAATTTTTGTTCTTTTCCATTCTTTTCCCCAATCATTTTTCCTTTCCTTTCCCCAGTAATTTTTCGGTTCTCTTCCATTTTGTTCCTTTCCCCTCCATTCCTTTCCCTAATCATTTTTGTGTTCTTTTCCATTCATTTTCCCAAAAATCTTTTCTGTGCCTTTCCTTTCCTTTCCTTTCCCTTCCTTTCCTTTCCTTTCCTTTCCTTTCCTTTCCTTTCCTTTCCTTTCCTTTCCTTTCCTTTCCTTTCCTTTCCTTTCCTTTCCTTTTCCTTCCTTTCCTTTCCTTTCCCTTCCCCCTATCATTTCTATTTTCCTTTCCTTTCCGTTCCTTTCCTGTTCCTTTCATTTCTTTTCCTGTTATTTCTACTTTCCTTTCCGTTCCTCTCTTTTCTATGGAAGCCTGTTTCCGCCTCTAAATAAAAAATAATAATAATAATAATAATAATAAAGGATTAGAATTGCGTGATACAAACTTGCAATTCTCACTCTTTTTCTCAGAATTATGATATGAACTCAATTGCGAGTTATGAAGTCAGAATTCCAAGATATAAAGTTGCAATTCTGAGAAATTAAGTTAGAATTCTGTAATATAAACTGGCAATTGCGAGTTAAGTCAGAATTGTGAGATATAAACTCGCAATTCTCTGAACATATCAGTGTTTTTTTCTCCTCATAACTGGACTTTATAACTCGCAATTGTGAGTTTGTATCTCATAATTCTGAGAAAAAAAAGTCAGAATTGTGAGATGTAAACTTGAAATTGTGAGATGTAAATTCAAAATTGCGAGGGAAAAAAAGTCAGAATTGTGAGATAAAAAGTCGCAATTGCCTTTTTTTTTTATTCAGTGGTGGAAATGGGCTTCCGTCCTTTTCCTTTCCTTTCCACTATCATTTCTATTTTCCTTTCTGTTCCGTTCCCCTATCATTTCTGTTTTCCTTTCCTTTCCCCTACTATTTCTATTTTCCTTTTATTTAACTTTCTTTCCTTTCCTTTCCACTCATTTTTTTTCTGTCCCCTTCTCTTTTTTATTTCCTATCTTTTCATATTCTGTCTTTTATTTTTTTTTTCCTCCAGTCTCCTCCAGGTAAAGTGGCAGAGGCGGTGAAGGCAGCCATCGCTGCCGGGTACAGACACATAGATGCCGCCTCGGTGTACAACAATGAAACGGAGGTCGGAGAGGGAATTCAAGCCATGATAAAAGATGGTGTGGTCAAAAGAGAAGAACTGTTCGTGGTCAGCAAGGTATGCCAGCATGCACCATTATCTCAAGATTTTTTTTTGAAGAAGTGCTGATTTAGTAGCTTTGTGATGAAGGAAAATTATTTTCTTTGCATGCATTTTGGTTTCACAGCTCTGGTGCACCTTTCATGAGAAGGCCTTAGTGAAAGGAGCCTGTCAGAAGACTTTAAGTGACCTGAAACTGGACTACCTGGATCTTTACCTGGTTCACTGGCCAATGGGCTTTAAGGTGATCTGTTAGAAAGTTTTGAGAAAATCCACCTTCCTGTCTGTTACTTATTCATAGAAATATTACTGATCAGAAATACATTATCATTGCTTTTCAGTCTGGGCCAGATCAGTTTCCATTAGACAGTGAAGGGTTGACCATTCCTGATGACACCAGTTTCTTAGACACCTGGGAGGTATGAGGACATGGATTTTTAACAAATTAATCTGTTTTGCTTATTTCTGACTTACAACTGCTTTCCATTGCAATTCCGGCATGCTTTGGCGAAATGCTTTAGCTCTATTTAATTAACTACAATTATTATTAGGCTATGGAGGAGTTAGTGGATGCTGGGTTGGTTAAGGCCATTGGGATCTCCAACTTTAATCGAGACCAAATCGAAGCCATCCTGAATAAACCAGGACTCAAGTACAAGCCTGCCAACAATCAGGTCAGTATCTTATACTCTTTAAACGGCGTTAGTTACACTAACACATGGACCAAGATAGGTTAATATTTATCTAATCACAAGCTTTTGCCTCCAGCAACTGTGTAATTCAATTGCTCCTTTAATTTCCTGCTACTTGTCAAGAACAGACACAGTTATTTGTCTGGATACAGGCTTAAAATGTAATTAGGACACTGGTTGCATTGTGGTCCGCAGGCCTAATGTTTGTTTTAAAGAAAGATTTTGTTTCTATACTAGGTATAATAATAGTTTTATATTGGATTTCTTTCTTTTTCAGATCGAGTGCCATCCCTATCTGACTCAGGAAAAGCTGATTAACTATTGTCAGTCCAAAGGCATTGCAGTTACTGCATACAGTCCTCTGGGTTCTCCAGACAGACCTTGGTAAATGCTGAAGTTTTGTTGCATGTAACATTTAATTGCTATGAAGGTTCAAGGTGCAGTTGGTGACTTTGATATATGGCTTCAATGAACAACCTTTGCACTTTGTCTCAAACTTAGGGCGAAACCTGAAGATCCCTCACTGCTTGATGACCCAAACATCAAGGCCATTGCAGATAAGCACAAAAAGACTACCGCCCAGGTGGGAAAACCTCCATCCTACTTATGTCAAAGCTTGTTAATGATGCATAAAATAATGTGTATTTGACTTTCATGTACAGGTTCTCATCCACTTCCACATTCAGAGGAATGTGATCGTCATCCCCAAGTCCATCACACCTCAGCGTATTCAAGAGAACTTCCAAGTAAGTTCATCTTAAGAAGTCATGCTGTGCTAGTACTGTATAAATATGGTGAATTATGATCATTTTTGTTTTCTACACCAAAAGGTCTTTGATTTTGAATTGAGTGAGGAGGACATGAAGACCATTTTGGGCTTCAACAAGAACTTCAGGGCTTGTCCAATGCATTGGTGAGTGTTTCACAGGGTTCCCAGGTTATATGGAATTTCAAGAAAGTTAATGGAAATTAATAACATATTTGAAATATAAATTAGTGTTTTTTCAGGTCTTAATGTGCACTTTCACAAATGAAAGCTTTAAATTGCCTAAATCAGAGCAGAAAGTCTTAAATTCATGATGTCTTGGCATTAAATGTTGCATGCACTGAGAAAAAAAAATGAATATCTTAAGTATTTTTGTTTTGTTTTCCAGTACAAATATCTAAACATCCTTAATCAAGATGCATTAAGCTGGAAATTAAAGATATGAGTCTTGTTTCTTGAGAAATTGAGCAAAATTAAATATATTAATGCATAAAATAAGAACAAATGTCTGCCATTGGGGTATTAAAAGTAATTTTTTATTTGAATTAAGTTTTTTTTTTTTTTCTTCCTGAGCCCACTGGAAGATATTCTTGTTAATCATTAATAGAGCTGCAAAGCGATTAGTCACGATTAATCAATTCAAAATAAATGTTTATGTTTACATACTATGTGTGTGTACTCTATATTTATTGTGTATATATGAATACACACACATATATGTATATATTTTTACAAATTTGTATGTATTGTATGTGAACACTTGTATATAAATTATATAGAAATATAAATATATTAATTATAAATCTAACATACTTCTTCCTTAATATATACACGGGTGTGTGTGTGTATTTTATATATACATAATAAATATATGCAGTACAAACACATATAGTATGTAAACAAACTTTTATTTTGAATCGATTAATTGCGATTAATCGCTTTGCAGCTCTACTCATAAACAGTTTGTTTTGATTAATTTGTCATAAAACGAGACTTATTTTCATTTTGCTTTTACATTTGCACTGAAGAACAAAAAAAGAGGAAGAACAATCATTTTTTGAAAGTTATTTACATTGGTTGAGAATTACTCAAGCCACTTTTTTTTAAATGAATTTAAAGATAGAGCAAAACCCTAGTTTTACTATATGTGAAAAGGATTTTTTTTAGTGAAATTACAATTTATTTAGCATTTAACTTAATATTTTTTTCTGTCAATGCAGGGGTGTGAAGCACAAAGACTACCCATTTAACACAGAGTATTAAAAGAAGACATCTTGAAACATGCAGTTTAAGGAAAACAAGTTCCTTGTTCCAGAGATTGTTGTTTTTGCCATTGATTAATGTGAAAATGCTCTTACATTTGCATTACAAATCTTCAAGTTAATAAGAAACTCCCTTGCTACTGTAAAATGTGATTTGCAGGTTTATAATTCTTATTATAACAGCCACTATACTTTAAATGTTTTTTCAGGGGTTTTTTTGCCCATTAAATTAAATTTGTTAATGCTTTAACAATTTCTTGCATAACAACACAAATGATCATAAAGAAAATCATAAAGACATGTGAAATGCACTAGTAACTTTTTTTTTTTTAATTTGAGTGTCACATTTGCATAATTGACCAGATAACATGAAAAAGTGTTGGTCCTGAGATTATATATTTTTTTATATTTTAATTAATACACACTCCTTATTTTCATAATATGACAACAGAAGCACTTACAGTTCATAACAGCAGCTCTTGTTTACTGCATTGATGTTGGAAAATCCAAATAAAGTTCTGTGTCAAACAGCTCTCTGGCTTATGTTTCTAAATGTGTTTCTCAAGTCTTGAACAACTCACTTGACTTGTATTTTACAATGAACCACATTTGGTCCCTCAAATGACTGTATTACTCTTGAATTAATGCTGGTAATGTGGTTCTGCTCTCTGAGATTACTGACACTTCATTTATCCCTGATGAGAAATGCAGGAGTCATATTTACTTCACATTGTAGTTAGTTACTTTACATTGCAAAATGCAGCAAACTGGATTTATGAAATCTTCAGTATTCTGCATTCAATGGATAATCCTTATGGTTGGAAGCCCTGCAATAAAAAAAGCAAATGAGGACATTAGTTAGCCTTTCTAGAGACGTAATACTACACAAATGGATACAAAGTCCACTGTAAATTTGCAAAACGATGACTCACCATTCCAGCATAAAAGCTCTCCAGTTTCTATTAAAACTCAGTATGGTGTTCATCTCATCTTTACTCAGCTCAAAATCAAAGACCTGTAGGGATAAAAGACTTAAATTTTAATAATATGTATAGTTGAGGTCAAAAATATACATACACCTTGCAGAATCAGCAAAATGTTCATTATTTGACTAAAATAAGAGGGATCATACAAAATGCATGTTAAGTTTTTATTTTGTTCTGACCTGAATAAGATTTCACATAAAGATGTTTACATATAGTCCACAAGAGAAAATAATAAACTGGTAAAAATTACACTGTTCAAAAGTTTACATACGCTTGATTCTTAATACTGTATTGTTACCTGAATGATCACAGCTGTGTTTTTATGTTTTTGTGTTTAGTGATAGTTGTTCATGAGTCCCTTGTTTGTCCTGAAAAGTTAAAACTACCTGCTGTTCTTCAGAAAAATCCTTTGGGTCCCAAAAATTCTTGGGTTTTTCAGCATTTTTGTGTCTTTGAACCCTTTCCAACAATAACTGCATGATTATGAGATCCATCTTTTCACACTGAGGACAACTGAGGGACTCATATGCAACTATTACAGAAGGTTCAAACGTTCACTGATGCTCCAGAAGGAAACACAATGCATAAAGAGCCAGGGGGGTGAAAACTTTTGAATTTAGAGATTAGGATAAATTTATATTATTTTGACTTATGGGAAACATGCAAGTATCGCCTGTAACTTCTGAAGGGCAGTACTAAATGAAAAAATGAAATGAAAATGAAACTAAATGAAAAGATATTTAAGCAAAATAAGAAAAATGTACACATCTTCATTCTGTTCAAAAGTTTACACCCCTGACTCCTAATGCATCGTTTTTTCCTTCTAGAGCATTAGTGAGTGTTTGAACCCTCTGTAATAGCTGCATATGAGTCCCTCAGTTGTTCAGGACAAACAAGGGACTCATGAACAAATATCAGTAAACAAAAAAAACACAATCAATCAAGCGAATGTAAACTTTTGAACAGGGTCATTTTTATAAATTCAGCTATTATTTTCTCTCATGGACTATATGTAAATTCAGGTCAGTACTAAATAAAAAAATAAACAACATGAATTTTATATGATCCCTCTTATTTTGGTAAAATAATTAACATTTTGCAGATTCTGTAAGGTGTATGTAAACTTTTGACCTTAACTGCATATGTAGAACACATATAGTTTAATTAAAATGGAAATACCTCAAAATTCTCTTTGATTCTCTTAGGGTTTACGGATTTGGGAATGACCACAACATTCCTCTGCATGTGGAAGCGGATTAGAACCTGGAAAGAAAGTTCCTTGCTTAACATGTCATATAGTCCTTTGTGTGTAAACTAGCATATATTACAAAGGTCAAATCTTACATTCAGCTGACAGATAAAAGCTGAAATACTTCAAAGCTGATGGATACATACATGAACTTAGTCAGCATTTAAGAACTAATAAAAAACGCAAGTTTACACCTACCTGTGCTGTGGTTTTACCATGCTTATCTGCAATAGCCTTGATCTTTGGGTCCTCCAACAGTGATGGCTCACCTGCCTGAGCCCTAAAGAAAGCCAAATCTATATGTAGTGATATATAGGCATCTCACTACATTTTTTTTTTTTATTTTTGGCAAGTACTTACCATGGTCTGGTTGGGGAACCCAGAGGACTGTATGCAGTGACTGTAATGCCATTGGACTGGCAGTAGTTAATCAGCTTGTCCTGAGTCAGATATGCATGGCACTCGATCTGGAGGTGAAAAACAGTTATCGAAAAGATTTTTGCAAAGTCTCAAAACTTAAAAATCCGTTTGATTAATCGCAAACAACACAATACCTGATTGTTGGCAGGTTTGTACTTGAGTCCTGGTTTTTTCAGGATTCGCTCAATCTGATCCCGGTTGAAGTTGGAGATACCGATGGCTTTGACCAACCCAGCATCCACTAACTCCTCCATTGCCTTTGTTGAGAAGAAATCAACACTGATATAAACGGCAGCTGTTCTTTTATCAACTTACATCTCAAATTCATTTAGTTTCATTACCTCCCATGTTTCTAAAAAGTCGCTGTTGTCTGGAATTACTTTGCCATCCTTATCGAATGGGAAAAACTCCTTCCCAGGCTGTCGATTTTAATACAAAGATTAGCATAATTTATGCACAAGCGATTCTTATTTTATTATTAGTTATATACTTATTAGTACTACCTTAGTTCCCATGGGAAAATGCATTAGGTACAGATCAACGTAGTCCAGTTTTAGGTCACTTAGGGTCTTTTCACAGGCTCCTCTTACCAAGTGTTTCTCGTGGTAAGTGCACCACAGCTTTAAAAGATGCAGGATTTAGTTTATAGTATATAGTATTATAACAAAAAAAAAAAATCTACAGATTGTTAAACCGTGACTTGCATTTCAGTAATCAGAGCATGACCTAACAGTGCTGAGTAATGCATGTTATACAAATGCCCAGTGTATGATCTGTGACATGGTTTGATGTTGTGTGAAATTCCAAGGCACATGATTGGCCTTGTGAGACTGTGACTCCTGTCATGTGCTTCAGATACTAATTTTTACATGTGCTTTACCTTGCTGACTATGAAAAGGTCCTCTCTCTTCACTACTCCTTGGCTAATCATGGCATTGACTCCTTCCCCAACTTCATTCTCGTTGTTATAGACATGTGCCCCATCGATTTGGCGGTAGCCGGCCAGGATGGCTGCCTTTACAGCCTCTGTGACCTCACCTGGAGCAGACTGGAGCAAGTTTCAAAATTTGACTATTGAATCTTTATAGACTTTGCAATTATAATAAAATCTCTAAAATGTAAAATAAACGTAAAACGTATTAATATTAAATAGAACACTACTACAACAGAAAAATATGAATACTCACTCTCCATGTTCCCAGTCCAACAATTGGCATTTTAGCTCCATTATTCAGAGTTACAAACGTCATGGTGAATTTTAATATAAAGCACTTGTTAGTCTGCACACTTCCACAGCATTCACGCTCTGCAGCAGCCTCTTCTTTTGAAGCTGGTTTATTACATGGGATTGTATGTGGATTTGATTGGTCAGGTCTGGAAACTCCCCTTGGAAGGAGGTGCAGAGGAAGGTGGTCCAGCATAAAGCACTTTTTTTCTTTTTATTGCAATAAAGAACAACAAAAGGTACAGTACGTACGAAGCAAACAGCGCGTACAAAATATACAAGCAATCTTTCAATAATAAACGAATTATGGATTAAACGTTAACAGAAACAGTCATATAATTTACAAGATTCTTAAGAAATAGAGAGAAGTCCAAAAGAAAGAAAAAAAAAAGAAAGAAAGAAGAGAGGGCATACAAATAGAAATGCAAGTATATTAAGGAAAAATATTAAACATGCCACAAATTCTAGATGTTTTTATAGCTTTTTTTGTTAACAGATGTTGAAATTGTATTTAAATACAAAAACTTCAGTTCTTAGCATAAAGCAGACTTGCTTGTAGTTTAGGCACAAAAATATAGATTGATAGATAGACAGACAGACAGACATTTTTGTGATTGTTTCTAATTTTTAAAATATGAATGATATGATTATGTCGATAGTACTAACTGCCACAAATACATCCGCAGTTATTTTGGACAGTATGCATCTTCTTTTTTTCTTTCTTTTATTTAAACAATCTTAGAGTTTTTACCTAGACAGTTTTAGAACCTGAAGTACATCATGATCATATAGATAAATAATTGCATTGAAGCATTTGCGTTTGTTGTTTTGTATAGTAGAGCACTTGTAGCAGCATTTATTATTTTATTTTACATTATTTTATTTTATTTATTATTTTATTTAATTTTTTGATGCGGAAGCCACAAGCTTTTATTTTGAAACTGTATTTCGCAATGTCGTCAGAGCCGTCTACATGTAATTTTGTGTTTCTACATTCCAAAACAATCAGTGACTTGAAATGTAATTTTGCGTGGTAAATCAACCAAATTCTGCACAGGATAAATGAGCAATACATCAAGCAACTTATAAGTTTCTTGACTTAAAGAAAAGCAGTTAAATGACTACATTATGGACATTGAATTCCCCAAACAAGCGCACATGGGTGAGAGTTTTTACTAGAAATGCTGCAAGTGTTTGTCATTAATCATTGAATTTTCTTTCCTTACTTTAACGAATATTAACCATGGTTTTATTATAGTAAAGGTGTAGTAACCATGTTTTTTGGTGTATTGATTTTTTTTTATTTATTTTTTTTTTATTTGTAGTAAAACCATGGTTAATTTTCGTAAAGGTACAAATATTTGAACTTTAGATGTGTAACCAATTGTTTTTTTTATATATATATATATATATTTACTGTAAAACTCGTGATTTGTGCATGATTGTTATTTTATACATATACATGTATAAATTTAATTCCAGACGGAGTTCCTCTCCCTCTCTCCGCGCTGCGGCTCTTGGTCCCTCCTGTACGCCTCATGTCTGCCTTCATGTGGAGAATTGTGCAGCAGAAGGATGTGATGCAGTATGGGATGCTGGCAGATTTTGTTTCATTGGTGTCAGCAGCCGTTCCAGAACTAGTTAGTCGTAGACTTGGAGTTCAACTCATACTAGGACTGCGTGCAAGGGTAAGTGACCACAGATGATTTGGTTAAATTCTTCAGTAAACATATTATTCGTAATTGAATGGTTGTCTGATAACAAATACTCTTTTTCCTTCTTGCACCTAGCTTGTTTTGGAATTGTGTGAGAGAGACAACGCTGCTGACGTGCACACAATCCAGACTCACCTCAACGGCATTCAGCTTGTAACTCTAATATGTTTAGAATTATTTCTTTCTTTATTAATGATATTTTCAAACAGTTCTAGCTTTTCATAATACATGTTTCATAACAGGTGGATCGCACTGTGGTGGGAGAAGCAGGTGTTTGTTTTGAGGAGCTGGTCCAAACACTTATTAAAGATGTGGATGAGAAGGAGCATTTCTTCCAGGTTAAATCATATAAACATTGTGTTAAGGGTCTTTTTGATTATTTTTTTGCTTATTTCTCTGTCCTTCTCTCTGGTTTCTACAGCACATATTTCCAGTGGATTTCGGCACTGACTTTGACTCAGCCATTCAGGTTCTGATGTGGCATTTCCTGTCTAAGTTGGAGAACTTCCTGCCAATTCCTGACCTCCAGCAGGTGGGACGTCATAGTCAGTCTAGAATCTTAGAAATTGTGTTTAGGAACTACAGTGTATATTACTGAACCTGAGTTTTTGCAAAGATGACACTGAAAACTTGTGTCATATAATACTGTATTGTGAGAAACTTTTACACTATGATTAAGTTTTTAAATAAAATTTAAAATTTTATATTTTACATTTTAATTGAGATTTTTTGTATCTTTATTTTCATTTAAAATTTTTAGTATGCTTTCCTCATTTTTATTAGTTTTTTTCAATATAATTGTAAATGGTTTAAATTTATTTTAATTTCACTTTAAGGTGTTCAGGAATTACAATATTTATAATATGCAAAGATGACACTGAAAACTTGCAAAAACAGTTTTTCTGATATTATGTCATATTATAATACTATATTGTGAGTTCCACTATGATCTAGTTTTTATTAAGATTTAAAATTTTATATTTCAAATTGTAATTACATTTTTTTTTTTTTTTTTAGTATTTAGTAATTTTTAGAATTGTAAATAGTTTCAATTCATTTTAATTTCATTTTTAGGTTGTAGGTGTTTGGGAATTACAATTTTATTGAAGCTGGAGTTTTTCCAAAGATGACACTGAAAACCTGCACAAACAGTTTTTCTCATCTGGTCTAATATTATAATACTATAGTGTGAGAAACATTTCCACTATTATGTAGTTTTTATTAATATTTTACATTTTATTTTTATATTTCAATTAGATTTTTAGTATTTATTTTAATTTTTAGGATGCTTTTAATTTATATATATATATATATAAAATTGTAAATAGTTTTAAATATGTTTTTAATTGTTTTAGTTAACAATAACAGCACTTTCAATATTTATTAAAAATGTTCTAATAAATTAGATCAAAACATAATTGTATGTTTTGGTTTTAAACTGGTTTCAGACTCTGGCTTGGCTTGATCCACTATTGCCTGTTTCTGAAGACTGTGAGGAGTTCAACAGTCAGTCAGATCACCTGAAGAAACTGCTTGAGCACCACAAGAACCTTGGACATCTAGATACCAAATCTTTCCATATTGTGACAGACTCTTGTCAGACCATGAGTGCAGGTAACTGCATCCTGTCCACACTCTCTGGTAAAGCCAATGAGATCCATCAGAAGAGAGTAGGTCACGTGCACATGTTCGACAGACAGACCTCAGACCAGAAAAGTGCTATGGAGTCAGTAGTAGGAGCGGATGAAGTTGGAGAGCATCTTATTACAGAATCAGAGTGTGTGAGAGTTGTGGGTTTGAATGATTCTGTGCTAACTCTTCCAAAAGACCACAGATTTACAGATGTAATAGAGAAATCAGTCTCTAATACTGAACAGTCAGAGTTTCTGTCTCCTCCTTTGGCTACACAATCAGTGCCTGAAGATAGTGCTGTACACAAAACAATTATGGGCAAACGCAGATCTGCACAGAATCCTAAAACCATGTTGAAGATTAAAGTGGTCAGGCTTCAAAAGCTGAAGAGAAAATCAGAAACGTCTAAGAAAACATATGGAACAAACCTGCAGCATCAGGCAGAAAACAAGTAAGCTCATCCTTTGATAACTGTTGTAACATTAGTATTACTGTGCTCACAATCATATAATATATCATAAGAACATATAAGAACATACACTGCGTTCAAAAGTTTGGGATCAGTACAATTTTTAAAGCCATTTACGCTTATCAAAGTTCCATTTATTTGATCAAAAATACAGAATAAAAAGTAATATGAAATATTATTGCAATGTAAAATAACAGTTTTCTGTTTTAATATACTTAAATATAATTTATTTCTGTGATGCAAAGCTGAATTTTATTTACGCATTTCTCATCCTTCAGAAATCATTCTGATATGCTAATTTATTATCAATGTTGGAAACAGTTGTGCTGCTTAATATTTCTTTGGAACATGTGATACTTTTTTTTTCAGGATTCTTTAATGAATAAAAAGTTAAAAAGAACAGCATTTATTCAAAATAGAAATCTTTTCTAACATTATCAGTCTTTGCTATCCCTTTTTATCAATTTAACACATCCTTGCTGAATAAAAGTATTTATTTCTTTAAAAAAAAAAAAGAAGAAAGAAAAAATTTACTGACCCCAAACTTTGAAGGGTAGTGTATATTGTTGTATATTGTGTATATGTCGTATTTGTGTATTGTTATGTATGTCAGTAGCAAATAATAGTGCCCACAATAAAGAAAAAAAATATAAATATAATTAAAATATAATTAATAAAATAATATAATTAAAATATAATTAAAGCAGTTCTTAGAAATGTTGGTTTGCAGTTTTATAATTGTTAACTAAAACTATTAAAAGTCATTTTTGGTAATTGAAATAAAGCTAAAATAAAATATAATATCAATTATATTCAATATTATAAACTTATGCTTAAAAAAAGCTTACATTTGAAATTATAAAAAAATATAAAAATGACAAAGCATGCATTAAAATTAAAAAGGTAAATTAAAACTAAACTAAAACGAAACCAAAATTAAAAGGTAATTTAAAATATTAATAAATAATATCATAATCTAAAAAATATTTATGGTTGTACAAAATGTTTAATAACACTTTAATATTTAATAGATATTATTCAAATTTAATAATTATTTAATCAATTTTTAATAAAAAATTCAGTTTTAAATTCATTTCAGACTTTCAAATAAAAAGTAATTTATTGTATAACAAATCACATTTATTATTGACATCTTAATTTAATTTTTTTTTTTTCCAAGGTAAAATATCATGAATTATTCATTCACAAACATTACGTTTTAAGTCACACCACATGACATTTCACAACCTTAACTTGTGTTTATTTTACCAAGCACAACTATTGATTGTGGTACTGTTGTTAAATGTTTTTAGGAGTGACCCTATAGACAAGTCTGATTGCACCTCAGATAACACAAGTGAGTCACTTTTCTAATCACTCCACTATATGGGATGTATAAAAAATATATATCAATGAACGACTATGCTGATGACTTTTATTTGTTGTTTTGTTTTTTTGCAGGTGGATCCTCTCGTACCTACTCATGCTTGCAGTGTCCATTCAGTCACTCTCAAGAGGAAACCCTCAGGAGCCACATACAGAAAGTCCACTCCAATGAGGTAATAGGAAGTGAGGCTGTGATCGACACCTCTTTGCCCAACAGCTGCCACGTTTGTGGCAAAAGCTACCGCTTCCCATGCTTATTAAAAGCCCACCAGCGCACCCACACCAGAGAGCGTCCTTTTATCTGTCCGGTATCCAAATGCGGCCGCAGTTTCTCCCATTCCCAGGCCCTCCGTCGCCATCGACTCATTCACGCACCTAATGATGTTCCTGCAAAAAACAAACCACAAAAGCCAGATTTCCAAACCTATGACTGTCTGTATTGCGTAGAGACCTTCAGCTCGCTCAGTGCCAGGAGAGACCATCACAAGACCCACCCTGAAGAAGCAGTGCATCGCTGCAATGTCTGTGGGAAGCAGCTCAGCTGTCAGGCAGCTCTAATCAGACACAAGCGGATCCACACAGAGGAACGACCGTACAAGTGTACTGAATGTCAGTCCAGCTTTATCTGCTCGACTTCGTATAAACGACACCAGTTGACCCATCAGCCAGAAAGACCATTCCTTTGTACATGTGGGAAGGGTTTCACATACCGCGGTGCGCTTTTGGCACATCAGCGTATCCATTTGGAAGAGAGACCATACCATTGTATGGACTGCGGGAAGGGGTTTCTCTACCCAGGGGCTTTGGCCAAACACCAGAGGACCCACTCCAAAGAAAAACCAAGCCTTTCTGCACATTCTGGGAAGAACTGCAATATAGAGAAGTCTTTTTGTTCAAACTCAGGCAGTCACAGCACAGAGAAAACTTTTAAATGCACCTTGTGCGACAAGTCATTCGCCTTCAAGGCCAGCTTGACGCGGCATAAACTCACACACACCGGAGAAAGACCGTTCCTTTGCGCAGACTGCGGAAAAGCCTTTTTCTCCTTCGGAGAGTTGCTTAAGCACCAGCGCTACCACACTGGACATAAACCTTTCCAATGCCCGGACTGCAAAAAGAGTTTCACGCAAGCCTGCTACTTGCAGGTCCACATGAGGCACCACACAGGCATACGGCCTTATTCGTGTTCTCAGTGTAACAAGAGTTTCTTCAGTTCTTGCCGCCTTAAGAGGCACCTGCGGATTCATACGGGAGAGAAACCATTCCAGTGCTTGGACTGCGGAAAAAGATTTCAACAGTCTTATCATCTGAAAGTGCATTTTCAGACTCATGTAGAAAAGAGATCTGAAAGCAGGAGGTCTAAAGCTTCACTGATGGCATCATAATTACTTAACTTAATGAAAAAAGAAAGGTTAAGTGTTTACACACTTTAAGCATTTTGTTTTTACATTTGTTCTCATACATATAGGAAACTGTAATGTGGGTTAAATTACCGTTGAAGTCAAAAGTTTACATACACCTTGTAGAATCGCAAAATGTTAATTATTTTAACAAAATAAGAGGGATCATACAAGATGCAAGTTATTTTTTTAAATTTAGTACTGACCTGATTAAGATATTTCACATACAAAGACGTTAACATGTAAAGAAAATAATAGTTGCATTTATAAAAATGCTGATTCTTAATACTGTGTTTTTACCTGAATGATCCACAGCTGTTTTTTTTGTTTAGTGATAGTTGTTCATGAGTCCCTTGTTTGTCCTGTTCTTCAAAAAAAATCTTTCATGTCCCACAAATTCTTTGGTTTTGCAGCATTTTTGTGTATTTGAACCCTTTTCCAACCATGACTGTAGGATTTTGAGATCCATCTTTTTACACTGAGGACAACTGAGGGACTCATATGCAACTATTACAGAAGGTTCAAACGCTCACTGATGCTTCAGAAGGAAACACAATGCATTAAGAGCAAGGGGGTAAAAACTTTTGAACAGGATGAAGATGTGTACATTTTTTTTTTTATTATTATTTTGCCCTAATATCATATTTTTTTCATTTAGTTCTGCCCTTCAGAAGCTACCGAAGATACTTACATGTTTCCCAAAGGACAAAACAAGTTAAATTTACCCTGATCTTCAAATTCCAAAAGTTTTCACCCCAGGGCTCGTAATGCATTGTGTTTTCTTATTCAGGTCAGTACTAGATTAAAAAATAAATAAAATAACATGAGTTTTGTATGATCCTTCTTAATTTGGTAAAATAATAACATTTTTCAGATTCTGCAAGGTGTATGTAAACTTTTGACTTCAATTGTATGTTTATATCAACAGTAAGCAAAAATGTACCAAGGTCAGGCGAATTTGGTGAACAATTCATTTTTTTTTTTAGTGTTTCATCATGGCTAAGGTCAATAAAAATGCAGTGTTGATTTATAACAACAAATGGTTGGATTTTCTTAAAAAGCACATATGCTAAACTTTTTTAAAAATGTTACATATTACATTGACTATAAAATTTTTGTATTATAACTGTAATTTATGAATTATGTCCACCTTATTTTTCCTGTAAGTAAAGTTTATGAGTGTGGCTTCCGGCCTCATCCATGTCCAGCTGTTTTTAGCAGTACAAAACAGCTAATTTTGCTGCTTGATATTGCAAACAGGTGTGTGTTTTATTATTTTAACGTATTATTGTAATTATGAGCACACTGGTTTGGTGCAAACAGTTTTACTGTTTAATGCACGTTGTTATTCTTCTCATTATTTCCAAATAGCGGCTAATGAACCGGAAATCTCGCCCATGAGCTTATTTCCGCGTTAAAGAATAAGGGTTAAAAGACCTAACACCAGAGTAAAACGCGAAGTAATGAACTAGCGGTCGTGTTCACCTGATGGTTAATTTTATCTGAAGACGAACCTCTAAGTTAAATTGGAAAGCCTCCTTGCATTGTCTTATGGACCTTTCTCACATTTCACGTCATAGTTGGGTAAAGTCAGAGAGCATGGTGGGAGTGTATCACAAATATATTTTTGCATTCGCATTTGCTCAAATAACAAAAGAAAAACTCCACAATAGTGTTTTCACGACCTTCAATCAAAGGAAAAAAAAATCGCGAGAGACTGATATCGGCAGTCAGAAGAGAGAATGATGTCAAATTTACCGTCCCTCCCATAGACGCAGCATTAGAAACACCCTCGCATTAGTGTTAACTGTTTTTTTGTAACTTGATGAAAAGGTGATATAATACAAAGTATAGTGTTAAAAATGTACATACATTTTTTTAAAAATAAAAATATGAAAAAATTTCAAGGATTTATGATGATGATGACCGTTAAAACGCGTCATCACAGTCTTGTGAAAAGGGTCCATTAGTTTTTCAGTCTAAGTCTAAACAATATCATATACATAACCAAATTTTCAACGAAGGAAGATAAAGACCTAATCGATGTGTCCTTTACCCACTATTAGCCTGTCTTGTGTACTTACTTGTACCGTCCTCCAGGTGGCATCAACGCAACGTTATTTAAATACATTCCACGTGTTCACCCGTTGCTCCACAGTGTTTATAGCATTACTAGCAGCTCTCAATAACAATAACAGGCAGACCGGAACTGGTATGAAAACATTATTTTTTTAGCATCATCATCTTTCTGGCTCTGGATGTAGTTACTAATTAAAATTAGCAGCAGATGATTTTGAAACTCAAAGTTATATTCAAGCCTGGTGAATCTAATTTGGGTTCAAGTCTCATGTCTGTGGTCAATCAGCAAAGAAGCATAGATGGAAATATAATCAAACTAAATAGACAACCCTGTAAAACCCAGCAGAAGAAAATGCACTGAATTTAAATGTCATGGTGTTTCAGACCCCAGTCAGACGAAATGCAGAGTTTTTCATTGATTGGTTCTGTCATGTTTAGACTTTAATAATGATTTATGCATTTTAAGTCTTCTGAATTCATATGCCAGCTTTGTCTTGTTTTCTGACGCAGATCAACTGCTTAGTTGAAAAGATTTTACTTTTTCCGTCAATTGGACATCATTATTGACTAAAAATCTTGACATTTTGGTCTGTTCCTCACTCAGATCTGTAATATGGCTTTTGAAGACTTGGGATATAGTGCATGAGTTTCATGGACTGCTTTTGAGAATACTTAAATGGTGCTTTTGAATCTTTTTACAAGCTTAAAAGCTCGAGTACCCCTCCATTTTTTTCTCTTCCTTTAGGTTTCTACAGCTGTCATTAATGGACTCCCAAAAAGTAAGATTCCTGCCTTTCTTTCTTTTTTCCCCTTACAGAGAATCATAAAATCAATACTTCTATATTAGAACACAAAGCAGCAAAGGGCAGACACTTGTGGGTGGTTGTTTGGAGTCCCTTGGTCCATTCATTCTGTAAGTGTTTCCAGCTGGGATGGGAGAGGCCAGCGCCTGCCCAGCTGCTGCGCACTGACCTTCCACTTACAGCAGGAGGGACAGAGTCATTTATTAATGCAAGAAGCACAAGAATCCACATGACTTTGAAATACTTTTTTGTCTAGTTTGAAAGAGGAAATTTTTACATCAACTTATGTTAGGGCCATAAATGGGGCTTCAAGATATAGATTGGAACAGATTCACCTGCTCACCTGTGGATCCACCGCAGTGAATGGGTGCCGTCAGAATGAAAGTTCAAAACAGCTGATAAAAACATCACAACAATCCACAAGTAATCCACATGACCACAGTCCATCAGTAATGTTTTGTGAAGTGAAAAGTTGTATGTTTGTAAGAAACAAATGCATCATTAATGCATTGTAACTTTAAATTAACACTTATGGACAAAATATGAGGCCTTAATCCATAAAACCATTTCCTCCAGTGAAAAGGTCCATTCCCTATTGTCCTCTAACATCAAAATCCACTGATATTTAAAACTGTTTTGGATTTTTTTTTTTGCTTGTAAACTCTGCTTGATCTGTGCATATTTCTCTCCTGATTCAGATAAAAAAAATTTGATAGGGAAAGCAATATAATGAATAGATGTCAATTCTCTCAATATGTTGATGTACTGGAGTGTGTATTATTGTGATGTTTTTATCAGCTGTTTGGATTCTCATTCTGACGGCACCCATTCACTGCAAAGGATCCAGTGGTGATCAAGAGACGTAATGCTACATTTCTCTGTTCAAATCTGTTCGGATGAACTCGCAAACTCCTGTATGGCCTGAGGATGAGTTAACTCAGTAAGTTTTCATTTTTAAGTGCACTTTTTCTTTAATTAAACACAAGACTGTGAGAAATACAACTTTTATATGCATTAGGATGTGCTTTAATGCTTTCGATTGTACGACTAATCTCAGTGCAGAAGAGTCTGATTAATTCTGGAATTCTATAACAGTGTAATGAGTTGAATTAAAGACAGGGGAGTGAAAGGTGCACCTGGTTTTTAAGTGACAAAAAGACTATTTAAATGTTTGTCCAATTTAATTTGACACTCGTCTGTAACTTCGCTTTTAGTCTTCTCCTCATTAGCTTCACAGAACTACGGCAGACACAAGGGCAGTGTTCTCTCTCCCTCCATTTGTGTTATCTAATTTCCCCTCTCATCTCAAACAATCAATTACCTGGCTGAAGTAAGCCCTTAATGCCTTTAGCTGGAAATTGCCTTTGCGCCCATGCAAGCCAAATAAACCAGATTAGCCAGTGGTGATTGAATTCCGTAGGGCCGAGACCCTGACGAGGACAAATTCCCTCATCTGCCAAACTCCTGCAGCATTCACCCGATAAGTCTGTGTGAACAGCTCACAAACCATGTCCCTGTTTGTATTTTTGCTTCGTTTCAGAAAGCTGATTTTGGAAATTTGGTGTTCTGGGTATTTGTTACTGAAGAAGTGAGGACAGAAGGCTGATACACAAGTGAAGGTGTGTGTGTATATGTGTTTATCTAATTCTTCAAGGACTAGTATAACTAGTAATCTCCATTTTGAAGTACATGCTTTGAATCAAAAATAAGTTCACATAATTATTTCTATGAAAAACAACATTAAAGCCTATTATTCTACTTTAAAAATGTGCATTCTGTGTCAGAATGCCTGTTTTTGTTTTGGTCTGTGTGATTCCGCCCGTTGCCAGTTCAGCCAATAGTATTTTGACACCCTGGGTTGCCAGAGAGTGGAAAATAAAGCATTTTGCAGTCATGGAATCCAGTAAACAAACCGGGTCAGAGATTGCGGATTCTACCCGATCTAAAAAGCCTCTGCATCCGTCTAAAAAGCTCTAAGGTATGGAAGCCAATGTCCGCCACTGAAAAAAAAAAAAAGGTAACTGACTTTTTATCTCAATTTTTTTTTTCCACAATTGTGAGATATAAACTTGCAACTACGAGTTATAAAGTCAGAATTGTGAGTTATAAACTAGCAATTCTTAGAAATGAAGTCAGAATTGCATAATAATAATATTATAAACTTATTTTTCACAGAATTGCAAGATATAAACTCACAATTCTGACTTTTTTCTCTGAATTGCAAGATATAAACTCACAATTCTGACTTTTTTTCTCAGAATTGCAAATATAAACTCACAATTCTGACTTTTTTCTCTGAATTGCAAATATAAACTCACAATTCTGACTTTTTTTTCTCAGAATTGCAAGATATAAACTCACAATTCTGACTTTTTTTCTCAGAATTGCAAATATAAACTCACAATTCTGACTTTTTTTCTCAGAATTGCAAATATAAACTCACAATTCTGACTTTTTTTCTCAGAATTGCAAGATATAAACTCACAATTCTGACTTTTTTTAAGAATTGCAAATATAAACTCACAATTCTGATTTTTTTTTTTCAGAATTGCAAGAAAAAAACTCACAATTCTGACTTTTTTCTCAGAATTGCATGATATAAACTCTCAATTTTGACTTTTTTCAGAATTGCAAGATTAAAAACTCACAATTCTGACTTTTTTCACAATTGCAAGTCTGTATCATGCAATTCTGGCTTTATAACAAGCAATTGTGAGTTATTTTGTCAGAAATGTAAGGTATAACTCAAATTTGTGAAAACATATCAGTCTTGTTTATCCCTCATATTTGGACTTTATAACTTGAAATTGTGATATAAATGTGAGATGTAAATATCTCACAATTCTGACATTTTTCTCACAATTCCGAGTTGCGCTCATTTCCTTTGCGTGTCCTCAATCTGGCAACCTGCATAAGGGTAGAATCTGAGGAGGAGGCGCCTAATCATTTCATCCGCTAGCTGTCAATATTACATACTGCAGCTTTAACAAAGTTGTAACTTAATTCAATAGTAATGCTGTTAAATATGCTTTTAAAATGAAGCAGTTTGAATGCAGCAGCATTAACTTTTATACAATTGATTATTAAATTCACTACACTGAATTTTTATTATCAGATCAATGTATTTTTACACTCCAAATCAGGTTGCTCTGACATATGTTGTTGCCCTAGTTGCATTTATTTGGAGAGCATCCTAAATACATTTGAACAGGTGTGCAACGGTACAGCAAACATCCTCTGTGAAAAAGCAGAAAGACCATTTGTGGAAATGTGTATCAGAAAAGATAAAGAGACGTGCTGTTAAGGGACACCACTGAAAGATACTTTAATGACACTCAAACTGGGGCAGACAGTGCATTTCGGTTTCAGGAAGTCATTAGTTTAGGAACGGATTCACACGCGATCAAACACGGTCCCGTGAGGGTCATTGCTTGTATGAGGTGAATGTAACTTCGCTGTGCGTCTAGTGGGCTTTGTGATGTTTAATAGCCCTTCTGAGACCATGATAAAGTTTTAATGCATACGTAAAGAGCCCTGCCTCTGCTTAATGAGCTAATCCGTTTAATGCTAACTTCTCACCCACCAAAGAATCGCTTCCAGTCTCCCCTCAGACACGAGACGGCGGCAAAACTATAAATAGACCTTTAATAGATTAATGCAGTTTCTGTGATTTGTTGTTGAGGTCAGATTCAAGACTTTTAGAACTAGTGACAAATGAAGGTGATTATCGGAATATTGTTTGTTGCTATTACTCTCTTCCTCTGTTTCTGTTTTTTTTTTTTCAATTATGAATCTTCAGAACTCTTTTTTTGAGTTTCACCTGTGCCACATGTGTTTCTCTCCACTTCTCTTGTCATCACTCCAGCTTTAATGATGAGACTTACACTTTCAAACACTCAGACAGGGCTGGTCTACCAAAAGCATCAGCCTCTGGCTGTGCCACTTTAGTGGCCTAGGGTTCTGTGTTCAGACAGAAAGTTCAGAAATAGCTGGTCGCATAAACTCATTTGAGCTGTGTTATCCCCTCAGAGACAAACTTCCAGCCCTGGAACCAATTAGAGCAGGAGTCTCCCCTCCACCAGTCCACTAGAGGCACCTTCGGTGTGGAGAGAGAGGCAGGTGCTACTGTCGTTCCTCTGGAGAAGTAATCAACAGCACCTCTGTTCTAAGGTGAGATAGGAAACTTTGAAGAGTGCTGGGTCACACTTGTCTTTGACAGACTGGCGTGTGAAAGAAATGTAAAGGGGTCTTAGAATTCTCCTTTGAGATATTTTGAGCTTGTTGTACTATAAAAACATATGACAGGTTTCAGAGGCCATTTACATATTTTTCTTAAAGGCACAGTGGCAATAAAATGGTTCTATAATACAGAGAGGAGATAAAAAGGATGGTTTTTAATTTGTAAGACTTTGCTAATATTATAAGTAGGTTAAATTAGTAATATTAGTTCATGCATTAGGATGCATGTACTTACACTGAATATTTTTACAGCATTTATTAATCTAGTTCAGTGCTAATTTATAAATATGGTATTGTTTGATTTGTATTAATTTATGCATGTTGATAATAAATAAATGTAAGTTCATTAAAAATGTATTAGTAGTATATGTAATATTTACAATTAATATGAATCTAGATTCATAAATGTTTTTGTTCATGTTTAGTTCATGATACATAACAAATTTAACCTACTTTAAAGTTACCAAATTAAAAAATAAGTGATATAGCCAATTTAAAGAAGGATATAGATATATAGATAGATGTAAATATATAAAATATGAAAAAATAAGCAATAAAATTGAGATAATGAAAATTGAGATTATGTTTTTGAAAGAAGTCTCTTATGCTCACCAAGGCTGCATTTATTTTGCAGAAAATACACAAAAAATAATAATATTGTGAAATATTATTGCAATTTTAAAAAAACTATTCTATTTTAATATAGTTGGAATTGACTAATTATTGGCACTGATATTAAGCATTTTTATGGTTATCGTATCAGGCATTTTCAAAACTGATTGGCCGATTAAAATAATTTAAAAGCATTTAAAAAAAATTTTGTGAGAGCCCTTGTTGTTCTTAATTTTGACATTAATTTTCATTTTTACGCTAGATATATATATCGGTTCAAAATATCGGTTATCGGTCTACTTGATCTGTAATAATCGTTTTTGGCATCGGCCCTGAAAAACACAAATAGGTCGACCCCTTATTCACTGTCAAATGATCACCAAGGCTGTATTTATTTCACTAAAAATACAGAAAAAACACTAATATTGTTATATATTATTGCAGTTAAAAGTAACTTTTTTCTATTTTGAAATATTTTAAAATATAATTTATTCCTGTGATCCAAAGCAGAATTTCAGCATCATTACTGCAGTATTCAGTGTAGGGATCGATCAATTATCTGCGCCGGTATTTTAGCATTTTATGGTTATCGGTATCCGTCATTTTTAGAACCGATTTGCCAATAAAATAATTTAAAAGCATTTAAAGAAAGTTTTTGTCAGAGCACTTGTTATTCTTAATTTTGACATTCATTTTCATTTTTTACACCAGACATGTATATCGGTACAAAATATCGGTTATCGGTCAACTTGATCTGTAATAATTGGTTTCGTCATTGGCCATAAAAACACAAATTGGTCAACCAATGGTCATTCAGAAATCATACCAATAATCCAATAAAACATTTGTTATTATCAGTGTTAAAAACAGCTATGCTACTTGGAAACCATGATACATTTTTTCAGGATTCTTTTATGAATAGAAAGTTCAAAAACAGCACATATTTGAAATAGAAATATTTTGCAATATTATAAATGCTTTTCCTGACACTATTAATCAATGTGTCCTTGCTGAATGAAGCTACAATTTTTTTTTAAATATCACTGATAGTTTTGAATGGTAGTGTGTTAAATAAATATATCTTTTGTATAGGATCAGGAAGAGACAGAGAGAGAGACATCCAAAAACACTGCAAAAGATAAATCTTTATTTCTCCCAGATAGTAACAGTAAAAAGTTAACAAGTGCAATTACAACTCCGCTGACTCCCACCTACCCACTGACCCCATAATAAAAACAGAGAGAAGTTTAACAGGTGGACGGCCATATCACACTTCAACTGAGGTACCAACCACTATCACAGAACAAGGTGCTAGGCATGTACTACAGATTTACCGTAAGGCAATTTATAACCGTTATAAATTATTACTCCAAAACATAACACGTCTCTTCCCTCCACGAGGGGAAAACTATTAGATTCACCTTAAATAGATAAACAAGATCACAACAAGTTCTCCTCTATACACAACACAACTCAGCACAACGCTGTGTGTTATTGCAGGTGAATACTCACAGCCTAACAGTGGCTACTTTTACCTATGTCTAGTTGGTTTCGACTCAGTGCACAAGTTCAATAGGGATAAAAAAAAAAAAAAAATTGATGTCGCTGTATTTCTACAATGAAGTGTCCCACAGGTATCTGACTTAGGCCTATTCAGATCTATACTCCATGAAGTCAAGTTTCAGGTTGAGTGAACGTTCTTCTTAATTATCTATTGCTTTATTTAGAATTCTTTCCCCAGCCTAAAATTTCAGTAGTTACAAAGTGTTCTAAAATGGTGATGTCACTTCTTGAAAATTCCAAATCATGTTTAATCCAAAACAAGTCAGTTTTGAAGTCTAAAGTTTCCAGGAAATTGCGGACAACAAAAATCCATTGTCTGTTATAGTTTAGCAATAGTCAAGTAAGCAAGCTTTCAAACCAACCTGTTGTTCAACATCTCAATGCGAAATCGTGATATTTTGTCCTAAAATGTCTGGTTTTCGTCGCAAAAATTCGCCGAACATCAATAAATGTGACCGCGCCTTAAATACTGTATGAAAGACCATATTTTATATTAACTGCAGTTTAAAATATCAAGTTTGATCCTGTTGGGACAAATTAACATCAAAATAATCCTTTTCGCTACTTCAAGAAAAGCCAACCAATGGCTTCAGAGCAGTGCAAACGTGACGTACTGTAAAGATATCTTTTCGCAAAGTCTTATTCCCTGCATCTAAGTCCTAACTTCCGAAATGACAAGGCAAGGTAGTGGGCGTCAAAGACAACAGTCTCATTAAAGTCCTTCAACCGCTGTCGAAAAGTAGATCCAGCTGAACAAGCCTTCTCTGATTGGCCAGAGAAACTCATTTGCAGCTGTCAGTCTCAGCATCAGCGACTTCATGTGGAGAAAATGCCATCCAGCAGAGCTGCAGGAGGTAGCCGGCACAGTCCGTGTCCTAAATGTTGATGGGACCAGGAAAAGAGTCTCTGAATTTAAATCTCCATTTCCTGGCTGTTCCTCCTTTGTCATACTAAGTATATCCTTGGGATCAAAGCTGGATATCTGGAAAAATGGAGAGAGAGGAGATCAAGATTAAAATCTAAATAATCTTATTATAAAGATCTCAGTTGACACCCATATTTTTATGGCTAATGGAGGCACCAGAATATTAAATACATGCAGAATTTTAGAAGACAAGCATGTATTCTCTGTCAGTGATGTATGATGAGCTGTAAAGGGGAAAAAACAGGATCTCCCAGTGGAACGGATGTGTTGATTAGGCCCTTGTGGATGCTTTACTATAATCAGACAAACAGCTCTGTAGCCATGGGCAAGCCGGAGCATGATTGAGCCTTGCGTTCACAAACAATCTCAACCTGTTTACACGCTGATCTACATCACTGTACTGAGAGACAGCATCCGCACACTGAAAGACTTTGGATTGCTAATAAGGCCTAATACGACAGAAGACTGACACAAAACAGATCTTTCCCAAAACTTTCATAAACAAAATGAATATAATGTATTTTGGGAAACTCGACTCAACTCTGCAAACGTTCTTTTCTCTATAAACATGAGCTGATTTGACACTCTTGTGTGGGTTCAATAGAAGTTCAGTACAAGTAGGAACAATACAAGTTCATCTCAAATTGCAACACTCATAATGTTGATTACCACAAAAATGACCTGTTTCTCCTTTTCAGCTAAAATCTGGGATAGAATGATCTGGGATAGATTTGTCTGACTTAAAGGAGAAGTCCACTTTCAGAACAAAAATTGACAGATAATGTACTCACCCCATTGTCATCCAAGATGTTCATGTGTTTCTTTCTTCAGTTGTAAAGAAATTATGTTTTTTGAGGAAAACATTTCAGCATTTTTCTCCATATAATGGACTGCTATGGTGCCCAGAGTTTGAACTTCCAAAATGCAGTTTAAATGCAGCTTCAAACGATCCAAAATGTGGGTGTAAACGATCCCAGCCAAGGAAGAAATGTCTTATCTGGCGAAACGATTGGTTATTTTCATTCAAATAAACAATTGTTTAAATACTTTTTAATCTTAAACGCTCGTCTCGTCTTGCTCTGCCTGAACTCTGTGTATTCTGGTTCAAGACAGTTAGGGTATGTCCAAAAACTCCAATCGTGTTTTCTTCCTCAACTTCAAAAATCATTTTTAAAATCATCCTACATCGCTGCAGAAGTACCGACACAGTTTTTGCAAAGTAAACATGCAAAGACGATCAAACACCCTTAACAAAAAAGGTAAATAGCGATATAGGACGATTTTGAAGTTGAGGGAGAACATGAGATGGGAGTTTTTGTACATACCCTAACTGTCATGAACCGGAAAAAAACAGAGTTCGGGCAGAGCAAGACAAGGCGAGCGTTTGACATTGAAAAGTATATAAATTGTATTATTTTTATGAATATAACCGATCATTTCTCTAGATAAGACCCTTCTTCCTCGGCTGGGATCATTTACAACTGCATTTGGGATCGTTTGAAGCTGCATTTAAACTGCATTTTGGAAGTTCAAACTCGGGGCACCATAGACGTCCCCTATATGGAGAAAAATGCTGAAATATTTTCCTCAAAAAACAATTTCTTTACAACTGAAGAAAGAAAGGCATGAACATCTTGGATGACAAGGGGGTGAGTACATTATCTGAAAACTTTTGCTCTGGAAGTGGACTTCTCCTTTAAAATAATGTAAATGATGTCTCTTACTGAAAGATTTACTTTATTTAAAAATCCACATCGCTTTATGTATATTTTGGACTATGGGGGGGCGCTGTTATTTTGATGATGTCAAATGGTTGCACTGTGTGAGCTATTGGTGTTACCTCTTGCTGTTTTTACCGCAACACAACTTGGAAAATAAAATACTGATATGATGACCACAGCTGCTAAAAAAGCTTACAGGCGGCGATGGATATTAGCATACAGGCCTTAAACCAAATGCCATACCATTATTTTTTCCCACAAGGTGTCTAATCACCAATGGATATCGAGTGAAATCTGCACTGAGAAACTTCTTCAGTGGCTGCAGTGTCATGACAAGCATCAGCATGTTTACATCCTGCCAGGATGGCATCTAGTGTTTCTTCTCCATTTGTAAGCTCTTTCAGTAGCTGTGGTCTACTAAAAGCCTCAAAGGCATCAGGACTAAAGTGGAGAGAACAGAGACAGGTCTTTAGGAAGTTTTATTTGTCCTCAGGCATCTTCCCATTCTTTTCTCCTCTTCTTATCGCTAGGAAAGCATTGAAGACTTTGCTTCTCTTGTTGCCCTTTGACTGAAAATTACAACCAAAAGCTGCGCAATGTGGCATTGTATCAGTGTTTTATTTTCCGAGTTGCTTATTTCAAGTTGTGTTGTGGTAAAAATAGCAACAGGCAGCAGCAGAAACTTGCAGAGTGCAACCATTTGACGTCATCGAAAATAATGGCGCCCCCCCATAGTCCAATATATGTAAAAAAAGATTTGGATTTTTAAAAAATAAATCAAATCTACTGTTTTCTACTACATATTTCTGTGAAAGATATAATTTGTGTTACATTAAGCCATACAAGTTTTAAAATACTCAACATTTCAAATGTAAAACCACAAGGAAACAATATGCATGTTGACATGATTTTTGTGTGGAAAAATCACTTGCTAACCTTTTCTCATATCCAGTTTTACAACATTGCTTCCATGGCAACATAACCAGTAAAACTCTAAAATAAACCCAAAATGATGAGAACAGCTTTATTGCTCAAATAACACAAACAATTTAAAAGAATAATTCATGTGCGTCCTTTTCTGCAGTACTTCTGTTGTAAGTGCATCACTGTAACCTTGATTTTTGCTTTGTAAAAAAGGAAGAGAAGGATAGTACACAACCACAGTGCTCTCAAAACATGATAATGATAACATAATGAGAGATAAACCATTTCGCTCTTCATCAGCATATCAAAAACATTCAAAATTGAAAGTCTGTGAATATCTGTGAATACAACTAAAAGGTCAGGAACACTTTACAATAAGTTTCATTAGTTCACATTAGTTAACTATATTAGTTAACATTAACAATATTTCTATATCATTTATTAATCTTAATGTTAATGTAAGCATTTACTAATGCATTATTAAAATCACAAGTTGTGTTTGTTATTATTAGTTAATGCACTGTGAACTAACATGAACTAACAATTATTGACTGTATTTTTATTAACATTAACAAAGATTAATAAATAGTGTAATGTATTGTTCATTGTTCATTCATGTTAGTTAATACATTAACTAATGCTAACAAATTACACATTGTAAAGTGTTACCTTTCTTCAATAAATCATTAACAAATATTATATAATGCTTAATGGATCATTAGTCAATATATGTTCAAATAGCTGAAACATGAGATACTGTGCTTGTTAATGTTTACTAATGTACTTATTAAACATTACCTAATGGTTAACAGATCATTTTTTTCATGTAAATTAAAATGCTTACAAATGTCTTTAAGCACTTAATTATTTTTAACAGATGTTATACAGTTACTAGAAGCTTTTGTTAATGTACAGCACTTTTGCTGTTGGTTAAGCAGTCAAAAATGTACAGGGGTCAGTTTGATTACTATAAGGGAACATGGTTCAATCGGTTTATATTACATTGTTTTAATATAAGTATTTTCTTGAAAAATGTATTTATTTTCTCATGTTGATGTATGATTCAAAGCATATTCTATGTAATGATATACAGTAGTATACTAATATAAGTGTTGAGGCAATAAAAACATGTTTTGCACCCAAATTACAATGTGTTATATCTAAACTTAACCACCTTTTACACAAAAATTGTTACAGCAGATAAACGTTCAATGCCCATAAAGATACCAAATGATTAGAAGACATTTATAACCCTTTACAAATGATAAATAGTTTCACCTTTAGAAACATAAATGATTTGTGACCCTGGACCACAAAAGCAGTCATAAATTGCATGGGTACATTTGTAGCAATAGCCAAAAATACATTGTATGAGTCAAAATTATTGATTTTGCTTTTATGCCAATATCATTAGGATATTAATTAAAGGTCATGTTCCATGAAGATATTTTGTACCATAATTAGCAAAACTTAATTTGTACAAATTTAAAGGCAATTTTCTAAATATTTTATATATATATGTATGTATGTATTTCTGTATCTCAGACAAATATTGTCATATCTCAACAAACCAGCATTAGGTAATTTTTTAGGTAACGTGAACTGAAGTTGAATGACATTTGTAAGCATTAACTAATAATCCATTAAGGATTATATATGTGTATTAATTATTTATTAATGAAGCTTTTAATCATTGTAAACCATCTGTCAAAATCATTTGAATCATTTGACCATTGATTTTTGAAAAGTGCATGAACATATGAATTGCAAGTTTAATGACATTTGTAAGCATTTCAAAGTACTAGATAATGCTCTGTTAGTCGTTAGTGTTTAATAAGTACATTATAAAACATTAACAAGCACATTTTCTCATGATTCTAGGTATGTGAATATATATTAACTAATGATCTGTTAAGCCTTATATAATGTTACGTTAATGATTTATTAATGAAAGTTATTATAAAGTGTTACCGTAATTTAACTTTCTATATTTCTTTAAAAGGATATTTCACCCAAAAATGACCATTCTGTTATCATTTAGCATTTTCATTGCACATTTATGTTGCTTTTTTTCCATTTCCAATAACTATATTAAAAAAATATTGACTGTGACATTCTTCAAAAACTGCTTTTGTGTTTCTTGGAAGAAAGAAAGTTATGCATATGGGGGTGAAAACTTTTTGAATTTGAAGATCAGGGTGAATTTAACTTATTTTGTCTTCTTCGGAACATGTAAGTATCTTATGTAGCTTCTGAAGGGCAGTACTAAATGAAAAAAAATATGATATTTAGGCAAAATAAGAAAAATATACACATCTTCATTCTGTTCAAAAGTTTTCACCCCCAGGCTCTTAATGCATTATGTTTCCTTCTGGAGCATCAGTGAGCGTTTGAACCTTCTGTAATAGTTGCATATGAGTTCCTCAGTTGTCCTCAGTGTGAAAAGATCTCATTGTTGGAAAGGGTTCAAATACACAAAAATGCTGAAAAAACAAAGAATCAGTGTTTTTTTCTAAAGAACTGCAGGCAGTTTAACTGTTCAGGACAGACAAGGGACTCATGAACAACTATCACTAAACAAAAATACACAGCTGTGGATCATTCAGGTAACAGCACAGTATTAAGAATCAAGTCTATGTGAACTTTTAAATGGTCATTATTATAAATTCAGTTATTATCTTCTCTTGTGGACTGTATGTAAACATCTTATTCAGATCAGTGCTAAATAAAAAATAACATGCATTTTGTATGATCCCTCTTATTTTGATACAATAATTAACATTTTGAAGATTCTGCAAGGTGTATGTAAACTTTTGACCTCAACTGTATATTATGAATATTGTTGATTCCTTGAAGAATTGCTTCTGTTAGTCAGATTGGATAAAAGCATATGCTAAATGCAACAAAATGTTCCTTTCTGGGTGCTCTATCCCGTAAAGTGTTGCTTAGTAAATGTCCATCTTGGCAGAGCCTGAGCACTCACTTGACTGCTGGTACACTTGACTTGAGTTACTTAGAAAGAGCATAAACATTTGGATCCCACTGCCACTTGAGTGAGACTTGTGAGTCTCATAAATGGAAATGTCAGATAAAGACAGAACATTTAATCAAGCTGTTCCTACAAACTAATGCTGTTTGTAATGATGAATGCCTGACTCTGCTCAACTGGCTGATCTTTGCACTTGCGCTCCTCTGGACGTGGTCAGATTTTTAAAAATTTAGTCTTGGCAAAAGTTTGGGGAATGTCCAGAGCTTTGGCCTACTTTAGAGAAGGGGCTGTCTGCACTGAGCGCCGTGCTCATTTATAATACATTACAGAACGCTTTTAAGCAATGTAGGCCAGGAGCGCAGACAGGTTTGTTGGTCTTGGAGAACACGCCTCTGAGGAACACACCACTGTTCATGCAGTTGAAATGTCACACACAGGTCTTCCCTAACTCCACAGGCGTCCTGGAAAATACTCAAAATGGAGCGCTCCAGATTTAGTCTTCACACCTTCTACACTAAAAGAAAAAACTGTGAGAATAGTATTGATAAGAGAAGGTGTTTATGATTTTTACATTTTGCTTTTTATTAAATGCATTTTGAAGACAATAATGCCTTCAAAAGTTTTTTTTTACACTTTTTTTTTAACCTGTAATGTCCTTTAAAGTTTTTTTTATTTTGTATTTCTTTGTTATAGATATTTATGTTTGTTTTAATATTTTTATTATCATTTATATTTTCCAAATATTACATTTTCTTTATTACTTTTCATGTTCAGTATTACAAAATGTAACATTAAAAAGTGTACAAATGACTTGTTTTTCTAAAGAAATAAGGTTTTAAAAAACCTGAGGACTTTGCCTTCTCATTTCAGAGCACCACCGCATTATATTAAAGATCAGTTTTATCCAAAACTACAGTGGACCCTACTGAAATAACTGTATGGTTAAAAAAAATAAAAACTGTTTTGAAAAATGTATCAGTGTTCGACAAAGGAAAGAAACTCGTAGAGGTTTGGAACATTAGATAAGTTCAATCATTTCAATCAAAAAAAACAATTTTGTGAATGAATATATTTTTTCTAATTATGTGAAGCACTAGAATATTTTATTAGGTAGAAATTACTGAAAAAAAAAAAAAAATTAGCATATTAGAATGATTTCTGAAGGATCATGTGACACTGAAGACTGAAGCAATGATGCTGAAAATTCAGATTTTCACCACAGGAATAAATTATATTTTGAAGTATATTAAAATAGAAAACCTCTATTTCAAAGTGTAATAATATTTTATAATATTACTGTTTTTTTCTGTATTTTCAATCAAATAAAATCAGCCTTGATGAGCAAAAAACTCCTAACCCTATTTAATATATAATATTTAGAATAATATATTATAATAATATAATATATAGAATAATAATGTTTGATATATATATATATATATATATATATATATACATACACATACATTCATAGCAGTAATTACGCTGTTTAAAAAACTAAATACTATTTTCTGGCAGGACATTATCCATTAATTTTCAAGACATTTCTGTTAACTCTAAAATACAGTGCAACATTTAAACACTGCTAAAACAGTGCTAAAAAAATAATACTATAATATTATTATTATTATTATTATTATTATGATTTTTACATTTTTTTACAGGTGTTTTAGCAGTTTTTAAATGTGGTTTTTCATACATTTTTAGTGCTTCTTCCAAGACTATCACAAGTAATTTTCGAAAAAATAAAATAAAATAAAATAAACAATATATATGCACACTTCCGTTCAAAAGTTTGAGATCAGTATGATTTTTAATGTATTTTAGTCTTTTTTGCTCATCAAGGCTGCTTTTATTTGATTAAAAATACAGAAAATAACAGTAAAAAACAGTAATATTGTAAAATATGATTGCACTTTGAAATAGAGGTTTTCTATTTTAATATACTTTAAAATAAAATTTATTCCTGTGATGAAAATCTGAATTTTTAGCATCATTGCTCCAGTCTTCAGTGTCACATGATCCTTCAGAAATCATTCTAATATGCTGAATTATTATTATTATTTTTTATATTTATTTATTTTTTTTTTTTATCAATGTTGAAAACAGTTGTGCTGCCTAATATATATATATATATACATATATATATATAACATTTAATAACATTTTTTTTTTTTTTTGGCACTTTTGAACAGCAATGCATTGCATTATACATTCTTGTTCAAAATTTAGTCAAAACTGATAGCCAGCTAGATAACATCAGCATACGAGAAACTTGCAAAAATGGCATAAAAATGGATATCAACTAAATCAATGAATATAAAATATTCATAAGCCTTAAAACTCTCTCCCACTGACCTCGGGTCAGTGAGCCATCATTATTGTTTAGCCCCGTGATACAAAATAGTAAAAAATAGTATTTACAGTTGATCTGAAAGGCAGACAGAAGCAGCTGATTATGTCTACATATTTGAAAGAAAGAGAGTTGATCTAAAGCAAAGCAAACCCTTAATCCAAACCAAACCCTGTGAGTATGAGAGCTGAGACAATGCTGAGTCACTTCATGTTGAGATATTTACACAAGATGAGAGCAGCCCTCTGTGTGCAATAGAAATATCAACTGCCCCCACTGGGCCTGCCTCCACTCCACAACCCCTGAGAGATGATTGTTTTGGGAAATGAGGCAGAGGCGTTCTGATGGGAAGTGCTCCGAGTTGGTGACATTCAAATGAAAATATCAGCTTTCTGCGAGTGTAGTCCTTTCAGGGAGAAATAGCTAAATTAATATGCTTGAATATCAGAAGACTGTGGCTCTCAGTATCAAAAGCAAATTGGCTGGTAATTTTAAAACAATGCTTGCTGCTACACTCCATTACATAATGAAAATTGAGCGCCGGCTTTGCACAGTGTGTCAAATTCTCAGCCTTTTACGCTTTTTAATTGGCTTAAAGGCTTGTGTTTAAAGTAGAAGTGCAGGCTCTACCTTCTAACGTAGCTTACTGCCTCATTATTCTTATTAAATGCCTGTTGAAGATGTAATGATGCATTTGCCATAACCCTCGATTGTCTGTAATTTCATTACAGCCTTTAGGGTATGCAAAATATTCCCATTTTTCTTATTTTCTTTCTTTTTTTTTAAACCTGGATCTGCCAATGTAATTCCAGTGCCATCTGGAACCATGATGAGAAAACTCCGAAACAGACAAGCAATGCAATCACGAAAGCTACGGGAAATCGCTATCTTCACTCACCGCTGGTCAGGAAATTGTTTAATTATTATCAGATGGATTCTCTCTTACGCAATTCTATGAAAAATGACATTCTATGCAATGATGCTATTTGCTCTGCTGCCAACAATAGTCCCCAGCCTGCAGGTAGATGTACTGTTGACTGTAAAACTCTAAACATCACTCTGATCAGCCTATGTAGAGCGAGTGTTTTTTATTTGCCGTAGCCAGCAGGATATTCGGTTATTGTTGTCAGTTGCTATCAGAATTGATCTGACCTCAAAGGATCACATTCTGTCACAAACTGTGACGTTAACACTATGACTAAGTTTTAGAAATGACACTGTTTTCAAAATGTACTCAAACCACTTGTAGTAGATTCCTGTGGAGTGTTATTACTGCTTATAAACCCCAGTGCAATGTTTGTGTTGTGGCTAGCAAAACTTCTGTTTTCGTGCATGTTATAAAAATCAGCTTTGTCTAAAAATTTGATCATTTCAATGAAAAAAAAAAAAATTTTGTGAATGAATATATTTTTGTCTAATTATGTCAAGCACTTAAATATTTTTTTCCAGGTAGAAATTACATAGAAATTACTATTTGGAAGTAAAAAAAAAAAAAAAAAGAAAAGAAAGAAATAAAAATAATGAAATTGCTGAGAAAATAACTGTTTGTGAGTTTTAAAAAAAAAAAAAAAAACTAGAAAATACTAGAGAAATCATCTAAAGAGCATGAAACCTTATTTATTCATTTATTTATTTTATTTGTTTTTAATTTTTTAATTGAAATGCACAGCCCTGCATCTTGAAAATAAAATCTGCTGATGACTTGGAAAAAAGGCCTAATATTGCCTAATTTTATGGTGATAAATTCAAAAATATGAATAAAAACTTTCTATCATACGCTACCAGTCAAAAGATTTATTTATTTTTTTTTAATTCTCTTCTGCTCACCAAGCCTGCATTTATTTGATCCAAAATACAGCAAAAGCAGTAATATTGTGACATACGTTTAACTATTTAAAATAACTGTTTTCTATATGAATATTTTTTAAAATGTAATTTATTCCTGTGTTCAAATCTAATTTTTTTTAGCATCATTACTCCAGTCTTCACTGTCACATGATCCTTCAAAAACCATTCTAATGCTTATTTGCTTATTTGCTTTTGTAACATTATACACTATTTAGTCAAAATAGAAAATTATAGAAATTATAGAAATAAATACTTTTGTGTAGCAAGGATGCTTTAAATTGATCAAAAGTGATGATAAAGACATTTATAATGTTACAAAAGATTTCTATTCCAAATAAATGCTGCTTTCTGAGCTTTCTATTCATCAAAGAAACCTGAAAAAATTCTATTCTAATCATAAATGCTTTTTGAGCAGCAAATCAGAATATTGGAATGATTTCTGAAGGATCGTGTGACTGGAGTAATGATGCAAAAAATTCAGCTTTGAAATCACAAGAATAAATTACATTTTAAAATATATTCAAATAGAAAGCAGTTATTTTAAATAGTAAAAATATTTCATATTTTACTGTTTTTGCTGAATGCACGCTCGGTGAGCAGAAGTTACTTCTTTAAAAAACATTAAAAATCTTGATGTTCACAAACTTTTGACTGGTAGTGTGTATATCAGTATTAATGCACTTACAATATCAAAATAACAAAATTTCAAAGTGAAATGTCAAAAGTTTTGGTTTAAATGACAAAAACATATAAATGACTAAACGTATAATTTAATCTGGAAAGGAGTGAAGAAAGGAGTGAAAAAATTGGAAATCAGGACCAGGAATAAAACGCCATCTTCACAATCATCTATACATGTGAAAATCAACAAAGAATTGAACAAATAGTTCTAACTGAATTTAGAGGAGGATAGCAATTAAAAATACAAGACTTCTTCCTTACAAATGGTGGACTAAAGCATAAATGCTACAGAACGTGTATGTTTTGTGAAAAAAGTATGACATGCTTTAGAGAAAAACTGGCGCTTTTTTAAATCAGCACCCAAAGTTAGTAAGAAACTAGTTTTGTATTTCATTCAGCAAATATGATGCAGGGCAGTGTTATTTTAATATATTTACACCCCTTCATTAAAAATAAAAAATAGACATTGTAATTACCAGAAATATCTTGCGGGACCTTTAAATATTATCTTGAGTCAAAAAGGTGGTAGCTAATTTTCTGCTTCAAAACCAGAGGGAAGTAGATGTGCTCAGATTTGGGAAAAACGCATCTAAATTCAATATTACACAAATTGGGGTTTGCAGATAATCCTTCAGTGTGCCTGCAAATTCAAAGTAATGACATTTGGACATTTTTGAAACTCCTTTTGAAAATATTGGTTCAAAAAGAGTTGACTAGCTGGATCGGAATCGTAGACGGTGTAAAGGAGGGCAGAGGGAGGCTTTAACTCCTAAATTATCTCCTGCCAACAGCATGCAGGTGCAGGACTTTAATTAGCAACACCTGCACAACACACGCATGAAGATCGACCAGGCGGAAGGGGGCAGAGAAATCACATAATTTCTCTTGCATATTAAATTACATTTTGGGATTTTGAGATTGCTATCTACTTTTAAAGTCATCATTGTCCTGTCAATTGTAGTGCAAGTTCTGGGTGTGATTTAAGCACATTTTAGCACAGCCGTCGTGAACGCAGACACGAGAGAAGCTGCGTTTCAAATGCTCTGATGTGAATTACATCTCAAGTATGCCAATGTTCAATTAACCTTGTCCGAAATTCTTTTTGGAGTCAAAAAGCCAGACGAACTTATTGCGCTCGTGCGTCCATCTGTCTTATCTCCGAGCTGCAAGAGCTCCATTTCTCCAGCATCTTCAAAGTGCGAGACGCATCATCATCATATTACACGCTAGATTCCACTCGCCTGCCTCCAGACGTTCCGCTCTCAGATGACAGGACAGGTGTGGAAGGGGAGGGGCGAGAATGAGAGAATGGAAAGCTCATTGGCTCGTTTCAGAGTTCAGCTTGCATTTCAAAATGACTGGCCAAAAAAAGCTTCAGAAATTGATTTGGATGTACACTGTAATTTTTTCCGGCTTTTACGTTTCTTGTCTGTCAGACGTGGCGACATCTTGGGTAAAAGCCTAGACAGACATCAATGTTTTTTTCTGTCAGACTGTATGATGTATACATTACTGTTCAAAAATTTGGGGTCAAAAAATGTCCTGGCTCTTCCAAGCGTTATAATGGCAGTGAATGGGTGTTGAGATTTTGAATTTCAATAAAATGCATCCATCCATCATAAAAAGTGCTCCACATGGCTCCGGAGGGTTAATAAAGGCTTTCTGGGGTCAGTAAGATTTCTTTCTTTCTTTAAAACAATTATTACTTTTATTCAGCAAGGATGCATTATATTGATCATTGAAAATCTTTCCGACCCCAAATGTTTGAGTGTATTTGCTAAACCTTAAAGGGATAGTTCACTCAAAAATGAAAATTACCCCATGATTTACTCACCCTCAAGCCATTCTAGGTCTTTCAGACAAATACAATCAGAGTTACATTAAAAAAATGTCCTGGCTCTTCCAAGCTTTATAATGGCAGTGAATGGGTGTTGAGATTTTGAAGTCCAAAAAACTGCATCCATCCATCATAAAAAGTACTCCACATGGCTCCGGAGGGTTAATAAAGACCTTCTGGGGTCAGTAAGATTTCTTTCTTTCTTTAAAACAATTATTACTTTTATTCAGCAAGGATGCATTATATTGATCATTGAAAATCTTTCCAACCCCAAATGTTTGAGTGTATTTGCTAAACCTTAAAGGGATAGTTCACTCAAAAATGAAAATTACCCCATGATTCACTCACCCTCAAGCCATTCTAGGTCTTTCAGACAAATACAATCAGAGTTACATTAAAAAATGTCCTGGCTCTTCCAAGCTTTATAATGGCAGTGAATGGGTGTTGAGATTTTGAAGTCCAATAAAGTGCATCCATCCATCATAAAAAGTACTCCACGTGGCCCCGGAGGGTTAATAAAAGCCTTCTGAAGTGAACTGATGCGTTTAGGTAAGAAAAATATTTATATTTAAAACTTTATAAATCGTGATCTCTAGCTTCTGTAGGCGTATCATAAGCTCTGGTATGAATATGCTAGTCTCATGAGAATTCAGTTTTGTTTACAGCAAAGGAAAACCAGTCTCCTCTTGGCTTATATCAAAATTTTTCTTTACAAATCATCATTTTGTACTTCTAATTAGTGACCGATGTTTTGTTTTCCTCTCTCTCCTGCGCTTCCGTCATTCGCTGGAACGCCACTCTCTCGTAAACGTGCGTACGACAGTTAGTGGAAGCTAGAGATTACAGTTTCTAAAGTTTTAAATAAGGATATTTTTCTTGCACAAATGCATTGATTCTCTTCAGAAGGGCTTTATTAACCCATCGGAGCTGCGTGGAGTACTTTTATGATGGATGGATGCACTTTATAGGACTTCAAAATCTCGACAGCCATTCACCACCATTATAAACCTTGGCAGAGCCAGGACATTTTTTAATATAACTCCATTTGCATTGGTCTGAAAGAAAAAAGTCATATACACCTAGGATGGCTTAAGGGTGAGTAAATCATGGGGTAATTTTCATTTTTGGGTGAACTATCCCTTTAAGCCCTGATTAACGGCACTGACTGAATTGTTTTACATTTTCTGATATCTTGATTTTGATGGAACAATACAAATGTGCCAGAAACACTAAGACTGTAAGTCTGTATGTTGTATATCAAATAGATAAAACACTGTAATGTCTTCTGAAAAAGGCAGTTCATTGGCCATTGGTGAACATTTCAAGATAATACAGTGTCATACAGTATGACAAAAATGTTTTACAATATTGTTTTGAGTGCAATGGTTTTGTGTTGGCAGAGGTTTGAATTGGATGCCAAGGGTCACCATGTGAAGGTCATGTCAGGCATCAGTGAGCGACAGATGCAACAGATGGCAGAGCAAATGCTACCTCATACTGAGCCAGATTAGCCATCAGAGACTCATGTGGCCAACACCTGCAGTTGGTAGAAGTTTCCCTTTCAATCTCATCTGAAACAATTTCTGTGGTGTCTGAGTAGTTCCTCTCGAGCCAAGAAAGGTCAGCTCTGCACCCTTCTTTTATTACCCATGTATGCTCAGCTGGTAAATTCTGTCTTTTAAGTGCATCCTGGTGTCTATCACACATCAGTCTACTTGAAAATCACTAATGCTCACTGTGAACTAGTAACATCTAACAGATGTTGAGACATCTGCTACACATTTTTAACACATTTCCTTCTACTTGAAGTACAGAGATCATGTGCGAACAAACAACAATTTAGTCTCATATACGCCGTCTGCAAGATGGATAATGCAGAAATGATCCTATGGAATGCAGAAACAATCCTATGGAAGGCTGTTTCTGCCATTAAATAAAAAAATAAAGAAACTAGTTGCGACTTTTTAACTTGCAGTTATTTTTTCCCATAATTGTGAGTTTATATATCACAGTTCTGACTTTCTCACAGTTGTGAGTTCATATCTTGCAAACCTGTCTTTTTCTTGCAGTTGTGGGTTTATATCTCGCAATTCAGACTTTTTTTTTCTCACAACTGCGAGTTTATATTTCAATTGCGAGTTTATATCTCGCAATTCTGACTTTTTCTCGCAGTTGTGAGTTCATTTCTCGCAATCCTGTCTTTTTTCTTGCAGTTGCGGGTTTGTCTTGCAATTCAGACTTTTTAGTCGTGACTGAGTTTATATCTTGCAAGTGCGAATTTATATCTCACATTTCTGACGTTTTCTCGCAATTGTGAGTTCATATCTCGCAATCCTGTCTTTTTTCTTCCAGGTCCGGTTGAGTCTATATCTCACAGTTCTGACTTTCTTGCAGTTCTGAATTTAGCAATCCTGTCTTTTTGATGCAGTTGTAAGTTTGGCTCGCAATTCAGACTTTCTCACAATTCTGATATTTTTCCTCAGAATTGCATGTTTATAATTTGCATTTGCCAGTTTATATATCATAATTCAGACTTTTTTCTCACGACTGAGTTTATATCTTGTGATTGCAAGTTTAAATCTCGTAATTCTGACTCTGAGTTGTGGGTTTGTATGTCATATTTCTGTTTTTGTTTTCACAGTTGTGAGTTTACATCTCACAATTCAGACTTTTCTCGCAATTGCGAGTTTATATCTCGCATTTGTTTTTTTTTGTTTTTTTACTTTTTTCTCGCAACTTAGTTTATATGTTGCTATTGCGAGTTTATATCTTGTAATTCTGACTTTATTTTTCACAATTGCGAGTTTACATCTTACAGTTCGGACTTTTCTCGCAATTGCGAGTTTATATCTCGCATTTGTTTTTTTTCCACTTTTTTCTCACGACTTAGTTTATGTCTTGCTATTGCGAGTTTATATCTTGTAATCCTGACTTTATTTTTCACAGTTGCGAGTTTACATCTCACAATTCGGACTTTTTTCTCGCAATTGCGAGTTTACATCTCACAATTCTGACTTTTCTCGTAATTGCGAGTTTACATCTCACAATTCTGACTTTTCTCGTAATTGCGAGTTTATATCTCGCATTTGTTTTTTTGCCTTTTTTTCTCGTGACTTAGTTTATATCTTGCTGTTGCGAGTTTATATCTTTTAATCCTGACTTTATTTTTCACAATTGCGAGTTTATATCTTGTAATTCTGACTTTATTGCTCACAAATGTGAGTTTATATCTCACAATTCTGCAATTGCAAGAAAAACGACAAGTTTATATCTCACAATTCTGACTTCTTTTCTTGCAATTGCGAATTAAAAAGTCAGTGTTAGTGTAGCGTTATGCTACAGTGAGTCTCTGAACATAACATAAGCGACCTGGGTGTTTAGTTATCTGTGGGTTCTCCTTTATCCCTGTTCATTGACTCACCAGGCTGTTGAGGTCTGGAAGGTCAAGAGCGTAGGGCTCTGTGCTTCGCCTCTCAAACTGTGCCGTGCATGATGGTGGTGACTCAGGCCTGATCCCATGTTGTGTTCACCCTCCTGAGCCGCGCTGTGCCATTGACTCCTGGCCTGTTTGAGCCACCGTCCTCCCAGCCCCCATTTCTCCAGATAAACCCGACACAACTCGTAGTTCATCGCCGAGTAGTACAGGAAGTCCAAAGCCAAAAGGACCATGACGAAAAAGCCGTAAATCCACACGCCGATGAGAGCGGTGTAGTTACTAAAGTGAAGGATAGTACAAAGATTGGTGTTAGTGATGTTGCTTATGCTCTACAAGGAAGGAAAAAAAGGAAACAGGAATAATCATATCATTACAGGGAAGAATAGGCCTGATTTTCTTCTCATTTAAATCAACCGGTGCAATGAAAAGAGAGGTCAGTGCCCATGCAGTGGCAGTAAAGTGCTGTAATTGCTTTCCGCTGGCCTTTCTGATTGCTTTGGCAGGGTAGTGCGCAGGTTGGGCAGACGCTGTACGGCTACCCAGTGGTCTGGGACTCTACAGAGGGATCGATTTGATCTTGAGCGGTGAAATAACATTTTCATGCTTGACCAGAGTCAGGGCATAGTGACAGACTGAGCTTTATGTCACTGCTTCATTGTTTTTGTCCCATCGTGGGGCTGAAGATTAATTGATTTGTTTTGGATTAGTGCTGCAATGTTTCTCACTGAGACGCTTGAGTGAAACAACAGGGCTTGGTTTTTCATGCATACACCTGAGGCTCTGGCTGAGTAAGATATTGCAGTCTGCGGAGATCTTTTGCGACAGCTTAATGTCAGAGGAATTCTTTCATCATCGGAAGAGACAATTTGATCTGGATGCGTGGGTTACACTTGGGAATAATGATTAGGAAATTGCACTCGCAGCAGGCATCAACAGAGATGTTTGTAAAACTGCTGACGCAGGCAGTGACAGTACAATCATACATCCGTTTTGTTTTTGTCAAGATACTGCGCTGATATTTTCAAAATCCTTTTTTAATGCATTCATGTCATTTCCTACAGTCATGGATGTGCAAAAATATTCAATTAGGATTAGGAGGTCATTGAAAAAATCAATTCATATCATTTTATTGTGTAAATTAATACTTGTTATTTGGAGTTATATGCTATAATAATACAAAGTATTTTACTTTTAATGTTTTTTATTTTACTACAAAGTACTTTATATTTCAGTAGGAAGTAAATTTATTTATTTACAACTGTGAAAAATAATTATTAGAATTATTAGAATTTTTTCTTTTTTTAAACTTTTATTTCTTTTATTTTATTTTACTTTTCATTTTTTTTTAAATTTTACTCCAAAAGAAAGTAAATGTTTTATTTAATAAAAATAATAATTGTAAAAATAAATAATAAAAAGAATAATTTCAAATAAAAATGTTTAAAATATTTTATAGTGCATATATCCCTATATACAATATATTAGATATATATTAAGAGAATATATATATATATATATACCTTTTTATTTTAGATTTTATTTACTTTTTTATTTAACTTTTCAGTTTTTTTTTTTTATTTTACTTCAATACAAGGTATTTTTTATTTAATAATTATAATAATTTCAAAAATAAATAATAAAAAATATTTTACAATTATTTTTACAGTGCATATATATATAATAATTATAATAATTTCAAAAATAAATAATAAAAATAATTTAAAATATACTTGAACTTTTTTATTTTACTTTTCAATTTTTTTTAATTTTATTTCAATACAAAGTAATTTTTTATTTAATAATAATAATTTTAAAAATAAATAATACAAATAATCATTTTTATAATATAATTTTTAGTGCATATATATATATATATATATATATATATATATATATATATATATATATATATATATATATACATACACACTTTTTTATTTTACTTTTCAATTTTTTTATTTTACTTCAATACAAGGAATTTATTTATTTAATAATAATAATAATAATAATAATTCAAAAAATAAATAATAAAAATAATTAAATATATGCTTTAACTTTTTTATTTTTGCTTTTCAATTTTTTGACATTTTACTTTAATACAAAAATAAACAATAATAATAAAAATAATAATTTTTAAAATAAAAATAATATCAGATATTTTTCTCACACAGTGTAAATGGGTCTTTATATATAAAAATAAATATCTGAATACCTGATATTTTAGGTAGGGGGTCCCTCACAACTGGGTCATATTTGGAAGTGACTGACATTTGAAAAGTCTGACATTTCCAAGTTTGGAAACCCTTAATTTAATGAAAAATGTCTTAAATGAACCTGCATTGTAACCTATTCTGTTCAGTGTCTTTTGCATGCAAGTGGTTTTGTATTTGCTGTATTATGCATTTTGAACCGCGTTTGCATATGTCTGAGAATGGCAGACAAAATCAGGCCTGCCGCAAATAAAGCGAGTCCATCTGATTGTCGCATTTTTCTAACCTCCCTCTCAGTCAGCTGGAGGGATAAACAGTCCGTGATTATATTCAGAAGAAAGGTGTCACTCTACTGATCTCTGGTCTGGCTCACTGCTCCAGAGACTGGGAGTCATTTTTCAGAATTCGTTACTTTAACAGCCTGTGGGAAAATCTGAACGGCAGTGCTAACCTCCTGTGGTCATTACAGCACGGGGGGGCTTTCGCTAAACAGCGTACGGGTCAGAACCCTGTCAGAGGAAGTTCTAGTCGGGTGCAGACTGGCTGTGGTAGGGTTTGGATGGATGGACCAGCTACAAATGAATATGCAGGATTAATCAAGGCCCATTTTTAGAATTGTGTGTTGAGGGTAGATTACACTGTCTATCCTATTATCACCCACTGAATAAAATAAATGTACAAGAGAAAGTGTGAATGAGACATGTTCAGAGAATCTCAAATTATTTCACACTACAGCATCATCAAAGGTGGTTTGTCATAGTTTGAAATGGCGATTGAGACTGTTGCATGCAGTTGCTGGTATAGTCTGTCTTTTGACAAAAATATTCTGTAAATTGTCAATTTTTTTGTATCTTCTTCTTTAATTGTAGTCAGTTTTGGTCAAATGTCATCTATTAGAAAAAACAGAACCAAATATTCAATAATTTTGTATATGTTTGAATATTTGTTTGTGATAATACAATCGCACATCACTTTTGTGTTTCTCAAGGTATTTTTTGAATGCAATTGTAACATTTCCTACGTTCATTTACTAAATATTCTATATTCAACGGGGTCTGATTTATCAATTTGTCATTTAAAAGAAATACAATTAATGTCATTTAATACAAGGACTTTCAAAGAGGTTGCTTAAAATATTTCACAAAATGTCTATGTTAGTAGAACCTTAACATGTACTTAATATTTTAACAATTTAACAACTTTAATATATTAATTAAATATGTTACATGGAATATTTTTCTTTCTCTTTTTATTAGATATTTAGAGATTAAAGCATGATTATTTTATTTTATAGAAACCATTCAAGATTTTTTTTTTTGTAAAAAAATATGCTTATTTTTTTAAAATTTTGTTTCCTGTATGATGATCATGTTTTACAATCATGTTAAGTATTAATACTTAATATTTTCCAGAAAATGTTCATAATTTATTATAAAATATCCTTTAAATTGCCAATATTTTATCATGCCATATTAATTAATTTTAGTCCGCTTTACTGAAATGGCATGTAATTTTATTTATTTATTTATTTATTTATTTATTTATTTATTTATTGTTATATTTTGTGCCAACAGTGCATTTAAAATGTATGATTTATTTATTAATATAATTCTTTCTCATTATATTTTTGTGCCAACAGTGCATTTGAAATTTATGTATTTATTTATTTATTGCCTTTTTACATTTTTGGTCAGTCTTAATTATGATCAAATAATAAAATGATCAGTATTTTACCATGTCATATTAATTAATTTAGTCAGATTTACTGAAATGGCATTAAATATTAGTTGATAAATAAAACAAATTAATCATACATTTTTTATATTATTTGAAACAATTATTAACATTTAATAAAATGTAAACACTCCTGAATTTATTTGTTTTATTCTTTTTAAATAATCTTTTCTTATTATGTTTTGTGTCAACGGTGTATTTTAAATTAATTCATTAAAAAATAAATAAATGAGATTTTTGGTTAGCCTTAATTATGATCAAATAATAAAATAATCAATATCTTATGTCAAATTAATTAAATGAAGTCAGCTTTACTGAAATGGCATTGAATATTATTTGATAAATTGAGCAAAGTAATCATACATTTTATATATTCATTTAAACAATTAATAACATTTAGTAAAATATAAACACTCTTGAATTTATTAATTTTATTTTTATTAAATAATTCTTTCTTATTATGTTTTGTGTCAACAGTGTTAAATAAATAAATAAATATTTAGTTAGTTATTTAGTTATTCGATTCATTTTATTTTTGCCATTTTATTTTTGGGAATTTCAATAAATAAATAAATAAATAAATAAATAAAATTTGATTCATTTTATTTTTGCTTATTTTGCCTATTTTTGGTCAGACTTAGTTATAATCAAAACAAAAATAATTTAATTAAATAATTTTGTGTACACAATCAACAAGAGATGTTTGCCATCTCTTCATGAAAATTTTTTTATTTTTTTTTAATAAAAAAAAAAAAAAGTGTGGACCCTCATGGACCGTGTGAGTAATTGGTTCAGAGCTCAACAAAACCAAGGCGCATGTCAGCAAAATACTTTTATTTCCAAACATCTACTCACTTGTGGGCAAAGCCGTCTGAGTTGGTGGTGAGGTTGAGCTGCATCACGCTCTGAAATTCAGTTTCGTTGCAGCAGTACTTGAAGGCTGTGTTGTTATGGTGACAGCAGAATATGTAGGTCTTGTTATCCGAGAGTCGAGGGCAGTGGAACCCAAAGTGATAGCGCCCCTTGTGGTCGGAGTAAGGCTCACACACTCTAAAGTGCGCAGAGAGAGCTGCAGAGAGACAAAACAGTGAAGAGTGAGGAAATAAAGCAAGTCTTTCATGGGTCAATAGACCTGAGTGATTTCAAACAGCTCGTGATCTGATTCAGGGTAGGATGAATGACTTCTGATATGTGCAAGCTAGAGATTATTGGGGTGGAACAGAGGGAGAGATTTACAGAGCAGATCTTTCATGTCTTCAGTAATTAGAGCTTTGGCCGCTAATGCTGCCAGATTCATTAAATACGTCCTTTCTGACTTTCCGAAGTCTGCTGTGTGGCACATTTCAACTCTAGAACCACTGTAAAAGTGAGAGTTTTTAATATCGTAAGTGACATAACAAACACGTTCGTCTTGTGCCAAAGCGGACAGCTTCTCAACTCGTGAACTAACTCGCCGTCAAACAATCCTGGCACCAGTAATTGCTCAGATAATGAAGTTCGCAGAGTCTTGGAAACATTCTAATGCCAAGGCAAATGAATGAGCGAGTATCTTGGCCTATCTATGAAAAATTCTGTGCTCATCAGCAGTGTCTATAGACTTGCTCCCAAAGTGCACCTGCTCATCTCTCCAAAGCTTCATATTGAGCTTTACGGAAAAGAAGAAAGCACCATGCCGTCATTTGCATATAGATGAGAGCTGTCTGAGAATGCACTATTGGTAAGTGGAATGGACAGAAACACTAGAGTTGTGTGAATTTGATGGACCTCGCTGTCCATTTTTACAGTGTATTAATATTTGTGCTGGAGGCGTTGTTGCTTTGAACTGTACACCTGGGAGTCCGTACTGTTGGAAGAAATTGTTGGGATTTTATACACTGTAAAAAAGAAAACTGTGAAATTTATGGATTTGGAGAAATTTAGCATTGTATCACCCACTTACCAATAGATGCTCTGCAGTGAATGGGTGCCGCCAGAACGAGAGTCTGAACAGCTGATAAAAACCTCACAATAATCCACATGTAATCAACACAACTCTAGCCCATCAATTAACATCTTGTTTAAGGGATAGTTCACCCAAAAATGACAATTTTGTCATTAATTACTCACCCTCACGTCGTTCCAAACCCGTAAGACCTTCGTTCATCTTCGGTACACAAATTCAGATATTTTTGATGAAATACGGGTGGTTTTTGACCCTGCATAGACAGCAACGCAACTGTTCTTCTACATCAGTGCTTCAACCATAATTTTATGAAGCTACGAGAATACTTTTTGGCCACAAAGAAAACAAACAATAACGACTTTATTCAACAATTTGTCAATGATGTCTTTACTACCTTTCTGGGCCTTGAATGTGTCAGTTGCGTTGCTGTCTATGGAGAGCCAGAAAGCTTTCGAATTTCATTAAAATATCTTAATTTGTGTTCCAAAGATGAATGAAGGTCTTGTGGGTTGGAACGACATGAGGGTGAGTTATTAATGACAAAATTTTCATTTTTGGGTGAACTATCCTTTTAAGACTTTTCAACTTTAAACTGTCACTTCTAGACAAAATTTAAGCCATAATAACACTTCCTCCAGTTAAAAAGTCCATCTATTGTTGTCCACTCACATCAAAATCCACCGACATATTTGTTTAGAACAGTTTTGTACTGTTTACACTTGTAAGTGCATATTTCTCTCCTGATTCAGACAAGACCAATTTTTTTCCATTGGGTAAAGTAATATTATGGATAGAGGACCTATATTTTAATTAGTGCTGTCATTCGATTAAAAAAAAAAAAAAATAGAATTAGAATCACATTTTTCTAAAATTAATCGAAATTAATCACAATTAATCTCGCTAACATTAGAAGTTTTTAAATGTACTTTATATTGCAATAATTTCACATTCAATTAATTTCCAATAATAATTTCCAATACTACTGATGTTTTGGGAAATTATTTTTTCACTAATATTTAAACATTAACTATAGACATTGAACATTACAGTTTAATTCAGTATAATTAGACTTAAAAAAAAAAAAAAATCTACTGGGGAATCAATATTATAGATAGAGGACTTATATTTTAATTAGTGCTGTCAGTTGAATAAAAAAAAAAAAGTAACTAATTAATCACATTTTTCTGAAATTAATCATGATTAATCATGATTAATTGCAATTAATCGTAATGAATCCCACCTAACATTAAGGTTTATAAATGGCAGCACTATATTAATATATTTCACACATTTTTCTGAAATTAATCGCGATTAATCATGATTAATCGCAATTAATCCCACCTAACATTAAGGTTTTTAAATATACTTTTATATTGCAATAATTTACATTCAATCTCAAAATTAATGTAGAAACAACATAAAGACAGTATATTTTTAAATATTTGTTTACAGGTATCTTTTTTATGACTGAAGGCGAGTATCACTGATACCAGTACTACTGATGTTTTCAGGAAATAATATTTTACCTTAATATTTGTTTAAAGGCTATAAATTTGAAAATTTATTACACTTTAAAAAATAACTTCTACTGGAGAAAGCAATATTATAGATGGAGGACTTATATTTTAATTAGTGTTGTCAATCGACTAAAAAAAGTAACTAATTAATCGCATTTTTCTAAAATTAATCGCAGTGAATCCCACCTAACATTAAGGTTTTTAAATGTACTTTTATATTGCAATAATTTCACATTCAATCTTTTTTTTCTTTTTTTTTGACTGAAGGCAAGTATTACGGATACCAATACTACTGATGTTTTTAGGAAATAATTTTTTCCCTTATATTTAACCATTGACTAAAGCCATTCAACATTACAGTATAATTGAGAGCTATCAATTTGGATATTAATTAGGTTTTTAAAATAATAACAACTACTGGGGCAAGCGATATTATAGATAGAGGACTTATATTTTAATTAGTGTTGTCAGTCGATTAAAAAAGTAACTAATTAATCAAATTTTTCTGAAATTAATCGCAATTAATCGCAATGAATCCCACCTAACATTAAGGTTTTTAAATGTACTTTTATATTGCAATAATTTCACATTCAATCTTAAAATTAATCTAGAAACAACATAAAGACAGTATATTTTTAAATATTTGTTTACAGGTATCTTTTTTTATGACTGAAGGCGAGTATCACTGATACCAGTACTACTGATGTTTTCAGGAAATTATATTTTACCTTATATTTAACCATTAACTATAGCCATTTAACAAGAGCTATCAATTTGAACATTTATTAGACTTCAAAAAATAACTTCTACTGGGGAAAGCAATATCATAGATTGACTAATTAACACATTTTTTTTTTTAAATGAATCATGATTAATCACAATTAAGGTTTTTAAATGTACTTTTATATTGTAATAATTTCTGACGGCACCCATTCATCGCAGAGCATCTATTGGTATGTAAGTGATACAGTGCTAAATTGGCGAGGATCCATTGGCGAGTGATGGCAGGAACTAAATTTCTCCAAATCTGTTTTGATGAAGAAACACTCATCTATATCCTGGATGACCTGTGGGTAAATTTTCAGCAATTTTTCATTTTGGGTGAACTGTTTCATTTTCCAGTTATTTCCAGGCAATTATTCTGATTCACATCAGAACAATGAATGAGCAGAGTAGGAGTTCAGGCCTGGAAAAGACTCGCAAGAACTGGAATAGACACAAGAGCTTTTAACGTTAATTGCCGTGAATCGAAGTTGAATGAGAGAGGCAAAAAATATTATGACACAGGAAACAATTTAATGTTTGCCGCATTTGACCCCTTGCTAATGACTGAAACGTCCAATTACGTGAGTGCGCAGGCATACAGAGAGGCTGGTAATGATCGGAATAAATCAGCGCTGACAGCAGCGTGGGCCAGAGAGCCCTCCAGTGCCACCTTTGACCCCATAAAGAGCCCAGTATTACAGGGGAAGTTATTTGGCAGTGCTCAGGCTGTGTATCCAAAAAGTCAGGCAATAAGGCAGGTCTCTCATATTTGGAAAGGGGGAAAAAAGAACAAAAGAAAAAGCTGGGGTGTGAAATGAAAACCACCTGTTGAAGATTTTTTTGTTCTCGTTTTCACCGTGGCAGCAGGAGTATTTAGTGTTTTTATTTTGGTATGCCACATTATCAACACCCACTATGGTTTTTGCTGACAGGTAACACCTTGGTTCATGTTCATCTCACCAGAAGTAAAGTGAGAATGAAATGAGAATATATGTGTGATGTGTCCTGTCCAACAGGTCTAAAACCATAACATCAACCTTTAAAATCATGTATGACTGCCTTTTTGAGGGCCAAAGTTGACCACAGAGTCACTAAAACATTTAGTATGTAGGATGCATTAAATTGTGATTTTTAAATAGAAAATATAAGTATTTTCACAGCTGTATTCAACATCGATAACAAAAAAAAAATGATTTCTGAAGGATCATGTGATACTGAAAACTGAAGTAATGATACTGAAAATTCAGCTTTGCATCACAGGAAAAAAAAACTGCATTTCAAAATCTATTAAAATAGAAAATAGTTAATCTAAATGTTAATAACATTTCATAATATTACTGTTTTTAATGTATTTTAATTGCAACTTAAGTCTCACTATGTGTTGCAATTTGACTTTATATCTCTTAGTTACGATTTTACCTCTCACAGTGTGACTTTTTTATTTTTTTAACTTTTTCTCATGATTGCCTTTATTTTTTTGTACTCTAAGGTGGAAACAGGTTTCCACAGCTTAATGTTGGTTTGGTGCTAGTCTTGTTAGTGCAAGAAATATTTAGAAATAAGTGATGTAATTTTTACTGCCTTCAGCAGTCTGATGACATGATGAGAATATTTTAGTTATCAACAAAACAGATATAGCAAAACATGAATAAATCTAATGCAGTTTTATCTTGCATGGTTCATTTTTTAGCATATTTATTATTTTATGTGTTAATGCAATCTGCTAATTAGCCCAGAATATATAATAAATAAAAACATTGTTCACTTGTTATTTGTTCAGTGAATAATTAAGCCACTTTTACAGTATAAATAATTAATTTATGCAATGAATCTCATAATGTGTATCAGTAAATAAACATAGTCATATAAACAACTAGTCAAAAGCAACACTGATTTAATGACTTGTGCCCAGTAAGTGAGTCAGATTAGGGCTGGCACTAACAATTATTTTGGTAATCGAGGTCAATTATTCTGACGATTGATCGTAATCGGATAATTTAAATATTTTTTGTAGTAATAAAAATAGACCTAAGTGAACAATACATGGGTCATCCTATAATTAGGCGTACATTTAGAATTTGACAATGTGAAGAAAAAAATTTTCCTTTTTCCCAAAAACCCAAACATGACCTTACGTAGCTGCTTTGAAACCATCTATATTGTATAAAGTGCTTTATAAATAAAGGTGATCTGTAGGAATATGTGCATAAAATACCATCTACGTTTGCTGCTGTCCACCATGTTACCTAGTTGACATTTTTAGTGTTTTGGGCCTATACTCAACATGGAACCCTAGAACTACTGAGCATATGGTATGTTTAGAAATATATATTCATAAACAAAACACAAGTTTTATATTCAAGTTAAATTTTCTTGTTAAAATTTGCAGCAATGATACTTGGGTAACACTGCTGACAGTCAATTAATCCACTCTTGACACAGGTTTGCTAGTTTAACCAATATTAGGGGAAAGAGAGAACATAACTTCTAATGTTTCATCCATGTGCTTCCAGTGGAAATATCATCATACTGTGCAAATTATGTGAGAATGGGACAAACCATTCCTTTTTGAGGGGGGTTTTCTAGTGGGTAACTTAGTTGACAATGGCTTTTCGGACACAAATAAAACAAGTTATATCACAATAAACGCTTATTACTTTTGAAGCACACACACGAATGTCTTGATAACCTAATCTAACTGAAGGCAAAACCATGAAATTAATTTATCTTTGAGGTAATTTTCATGCTTAAATGCAGAGTAGAATGAGCAGCTTCACAAAATCGGACAGCTGAATACCAGAGTTGTATGTGATATGAACATTTATGAAGAAAAAAATATTGCTTTTTCAACATATACTAGTGTGATTGGGAAAATATAATTGTGTACTATAAAATTAAACATCGGGGCTTTAAATTGATGAAAATATATTAAAAATATACTTCACGGACATGAGATGTACCCACAATTATAGAATGACCCACATATATAATAGCAACGAGGCAATAATAAATTAGTTCAAATAAAGTATCAAAAGCAAGTAATCATAAAGCTTTATTGAACAAAACTGTTAAAATAGCCTACGTAATATATTATAAACAACAGAGCTAACGGACATTACGCACATTATAACATTATAACGACATTATAACAAATGACTGCAATGGCCTGACGATTAATTTTACACTTTACAGCTCGATTTAATCCTTGTTTATTATTGATATAACGACATTTAATTAAAATGTCCACTTAATCTTTAATATTTGGCAATTTCTTTATGCTGCAGCCACTGTAACTTCTTGAATGTGGACATCAAAACATGTAAACTCAGAGTGAGGGTTTAAACTTTTATTTTGAAATCGCGAAGAACGGTTAACGTATAGATAAAGATAATGATGTAATCTCCTGTGTTTGCGTAGATTTATAAATAATTTACCTTACAAATCTGATTAAATGGCGCATGTTGTGTTGCCAGATGAACATTATAATAAACCTAAACTCACAACAATATGCAGAGATGGAGTTTGAAATGCTCCACACACGTAAATAAAAAGGAACCAGACTGGGTTTGCTGTGTGTTTAGTGAATTCCCGGGTTCCATACAAGTGAAAAAATACAGTGTTTTATCCGTGTTGGTGGAAGAATGCACATTCAAGAACTGTAAACAGAACCACACGTCATAAATCATTCAGCTCCTTGTTTTTTAAACCGTGGAACGGGTTCCCAGTCCTGCTTAACACTGGGCTTGGCAAGTGCTCCTCTTCAGACTTCTGCTCGTTCAGATAGTTCAGTGTTAGTTTAGTGTCTGAATGCTAATAAGTGAGCTATGGCTTCTCTCTTTGCATACAAAAGGCTCTCAAGATGTTTGCTCAGATGCATGGTAAAATCTTTTATGCTTATTGAAGTGAGCTTAGTCAAGAGAGTGCACTAAATGTTTTAAGGATACTGACGTTACCATAAATGGATAGGTTTATGACTATTAACCTCGGGGAACGGCAGATTTTGGAAAGGGGTAGAATGCCTTATGAAGCCAAACACGAGCTGTGTGGACTCATAAAGGTGAAAGTTCACCCTCTTGTGGGAGTTTTGGCAGATGAAGGCAGTCAGCATGTGTTTTCTGGCAGAGCAAGCAGATCTACCTGGTTGTGTTTTATAATGATGGTGGACTGTAGCTCTCGCTCATTATAACTAGTTACATGACTGCAAAGAACATTCCATGAAAGAAATATTAAATATTCACAGATGTTTGCAAAAAGGGCTTTGTCCTCAAGTTACTTTTGGGTAATTGTGTCTGTCTGTGTTAGAATTAACATGTCTGCACTCACTGGAGAACGGCAGGAGAATGGTTTATGAATGACGCTGTGCGTCGTTTCTCCATGACGTTCACCCATTAGGTTTGTGAAGAAAAAAGAACTGTTTCTCTACTTCTTGGGGACAGGTTTCGGTTCGTTTGAGATATTTATCTCGTCTGTGTCGGGTAAGATATGGCTCAGGAGTTACATAAACAATCTGAAAAGTCTGTGTGTGATACGTCTGGCTCTGCTTGTCTGTTGAAATATCCTGGGGTGCGTTCACTAAACGGTCGTGCCACTTCAGTGTGCACTAATTCAGCACAAAAACACTCTCAATGAAATTTAAGCAGATGCTAAATGCATTGAAATGTGACATTTTGAATCATTTGCATTTTCTGTTTTCTATTTGAGAAATCAAAGTCTATTGAACCTTTAGACAAAATATGGAAAAACAATAATAATAATATTGTCCATATGTGTGTATGTATCATATTTGATAAATTAGTATTTAATGGTAATTTACTGATCACAGCGAAAATAAATTACATTTATATATTAATCAACTTTTAAGCAAAAAAAAGAAAAAAAAAAAAAACTCTAAAATAAAATTAGTAAAACTAGTAAATTGTTGAAATATCCTGTCTCACATACTCAATTTTCTATTTGAAGATAAAATATTAAATAAAATAAAATCGTAGTTAGTTAGTTAGTAAGTAAAACTGGTAAGTTAGTTCTTTTTAAGCCTCACATGCTCATTGTTCTATGTGAAGATAAAATATTAAATAAAATAAAATAATAGTTAGTTAGTAAAACTAGTAAGTTAGTTCTTTTTAAGCCTCACATGCTCTCCAAGGCTGCTTTTATTTGAAAACAAAATAAAACAAAATAAAATAAATAATAGTTAATTAGTAAAACTAGTAAGTTAATTCTTTTTAAGTCTCACATGTTCATTTTTATTTACAAATAAAATATAAAATAAATAAAATTAAATAATAGTTAGTTAGTAAAACTAGTAAGTTAATTCTTTATAAGTCTAAGTTTTTAAGTTACATGCTCACCAAGGCTGCTTTTATTTGAAAATAAAATAAAATAATAGTTAGTTAGAAAAACTAGTAAGTTACTGTAGTTCTTTTTCAGTATCACATGCTTATCAAGGCTGCGTTTATTTGAAAATAAAATAAAAATATTTAGTTAGTTAGTTAGTTAAGTAGTTAGTTAGTTAGTAAAACTAGTACGTTAGGTCTTTTTAAGTCTGACGTGCTCACCAAGGCTGATTTTATGTGAAAATAAATAAATGAATGAATGAATAAATAAAAGGTAATTAATTAGGTAGTTAGTAAAACTAGTTAGTTCTTTTTAAGTCTCACATGCTGACCAAAGCTACTTTTAATTGAAAATCAATCAATCAATCAATCAATAAACAAACAAATAAATAAATATTAGGTAATTAGTTAGTTAGTAAAACTAATTAGTTAGTTCTTTTTAAGTCTTACATGCTCACCAAGGCTGCTTTTATTTGGAAAATAAAATAAATTAAAAAAAAATCATTTTAGTTAGTTGGTTAGTAAAAACAGTAATATTGTGAAATATTACAATTTAAAACAATTGTTTTCTATTTAAATATATATTTAAAATAGCATTTATTCCTGTCAGCATCAAAATTCCTGAATTTTCAGTGTCACATGATCCTTCAGAAGTCATTCTAATATGCTGATTTTATGCTTAGGGTTTCTTATTATTATCAATGTTGAAAACAGTTGTGCTGCTAAATATTTTTTGGAAAACAATACTTTTTTCTGGATTCTGGAAGAAATTTATTTGAACCAAAAAATGTAACATTATAAATGTCTGTCACTTTTATCAATTTAATGCATTTTTGCTAAATAAAAATAAAAAAATAAAAATGTTATTGTCTTTCAAAACAACAACAACAAAAAACCTACTGATGCAAACTTTTGAATTGGTGTATAAATATATATATATATATATATATATCATAGTGGAGCAATGCTGTGAAGTATTCCAGATTGCGGTAGTCTCCTGAATTATCTAGCGCTCAAGACTGGGAATTGCTCTGTGCAAATTGCATTCAGCCGTTTTTTTGGGCCGTGTCAGTGCCGTTACCTGATTTACATAATTCCTTTACTGAATCGGGTGCTAAAACAACACAAACAGCATTTGCAAATAAACGACTATCTACAGGCACAGTTCATTCTTACTGAATTCCCCCTGAGTGAGGTACGTCTGGCTCCGCTTGTCTTGAAACATTACAGAGCGAGTGAACGGGACTACAAAATGAAAAGGTATTTGTTTAAATATTCCCCAAATATTTCTCTAAATATTTCTCTCATTCAAATCCTCTCCCGCTCTTACATCCTGTTACAACAGCATAGTCTTCAGAGCTCAGTCCAAACACACATCTGTCATCGCCCTGGCCTTTAATATAATGGCAGAATCATGCTTGAGGTTTTTGTACTGGCTGTTTGTCTTACGGGAAATGTGGTTGTAGGTCTTGAATTCATCTGAAGGCCATTTGATGAAATGTTCGGCGAGATTCTGTTGAGCAGATGAACAGTAGTAGCGGCTTATGCTTTGCATGAAGATTTCCATTTAGTGAGTTTTGCTGGGAAGTGAGTTGAAGACTGAAAAATGTAGATTCAGATTGAATTAAGTTGAATGTGAGTTGGATGCAAGTTGTTGAACCAGAGGTTTATTAAAAAATCAGATGTACTTTCAGTACAGATGAGATCATTTGTATGTCAAACCTGTCAGAATGAACCATGCATGAACTCCACAGCTTCAAATATGTGATCTAATCTTCATCTGGGACCTCATAATAAAGGCAATGTTGATTAATCAAAAATACGAATATACAAATAGCGTACAATAATATATTTGTGTTTTAGGGTCAGGAATATCATTTTATGACTATAACTGTTATTTACCTAACTATTTAAGTGAATCAGACTTTTGCAGGTTTTTGTTCCAGGATGGTTAGCAGACCACAAATGGCAATAAATGAATAAAAATAATAATCTTCATATGTCTTTATGTATCATATTTGATAAATCAGAGTTTTATGATAATTTATTAATCACTAAAAAAATGTATTCCCTTCACAAATACCTGCCCCCCTTCTTTACTGTTGCTGTGTCTGACAAGCCATGTTTCTTATACACTGAAAAATGCATTGCAGAGCAAAAAGCAAAGTGAAACGACGCGGCAACGGGCAAGACAGATCAGTATACCTTAGATATGAGACAAAGTCTCAGCTTTCAAATTTTGTCATATTTTTAAGAAATTCAAACTATAAATAGCATTATGTGGCTCTTTAATGTGTCATGATGGATTGCTGTAGCACCTCAGATCAAGCAGCATGTGAACCGATCATTTTACTCTTTTCAGGTTATAGCGTGAAAGAAAATAAATACACACCATTTTTCAAGTTCAAATCCACCAAAGTTAATCTACTCTCTAGTCTAGTTTGTTTTACGGACAAAAAATGGCAGATTTGGCATTATGATTGGTCAGATCACCTGTTAATCAAACTCTCTTGGAAGAGTCAACTGCACTTATCAACTACAGCATTATATATATATATTAGTGCTGTCAAATCGATTAATCGTGATTAATCGCATCGAAAATAAAAGTTTGTTAAGATAATATATATGTGTGTGTGCGTGTGTGTGTGTGTGTGTGTACTGTGTATATATAAATACACACATACATGTATATTTTTAAGAAATATTTGCATATATATTTTAGTGTTGTCAAATCGATCAATTACGATTAATCGCATCCAAAATAAAAGTTTGTTTACATAATATATATGTGTGTGTACTGTTTATATATGTATATATAAATACACACGTACATGTATATTTTTAAGAAATATTTACACATATATTAGTGTTGTCAAATCGATTAATCGTGATTAATTACATCCAAAATAAAAGTTTGTTTACATAATATATGTGTGTGTACTGTGTATATATGTATATATAAATACACACATATATATTTTTACATAATTTTTACATATATATATATATATATATATATATTAGTGTTGTCAAATCGATTAATCGCATCCAAAATAAAAGTTTGTTTACATAATATATGTGTGTGTACTGTGTATATATGTATATATAAATACACACATATATATTTTTACATAATTTTTACATATATATATATATATTAGTGTTGTCAAATCGATTAATCGCATCCCAAATTAAAGTTTGTTTACGTAATATATGTGTGTGTACTGTGTATGTATGTATATATAAATACACACATATATATTTTAAAGATATTTTTACATATATATATATACTAGTGTTGTCAAATCGATTAATTGCATCCAAAATAAAAGTTTGTTTGCATAATATATGTGTGTACTGTATATATATAAATATACACATACATGTACATATTTAAGAAATATTTACATATGTGTGTGTTTGTGTATATATCTATCTATCTACCTATATATATATATATATATACACACACACACACACACACACACATATATAAATATTATGTAAACACAGACTTTTATTTTGAATGTGACTAATCATGATTAATCGATTTGACAGCATATGTGTTTTTGTGCCACTGCTAGACCAAAAATGACAATTTCTTCTTGGAAATTTCTTCTGGGAAATGCTACACGAATGGTAAACTAACTTTTTAGAAAATTTCAGTTTATTTTGTGTATGCTAGATGGCACATGAATCGCTTTCAGTGACATCATAGACATTATTTCACCCTCAGCTCGTGTTTAATGCTTGTCTAACAAATCACTGGATACTTTACCGGGCAGAAAGAACAACTAGGCCAATGTCTTAAATGACTCATGTTGAGTACTCAGTCCAAATGCATCAGTAACTGTGAGAAAGTTATAGCTGATTCAAAGTTTCTGCCAAGTCAGATCCATAAAATTGTGACTCAATCTGCATAAAATTCTAATCCATGACTTCTGAGGGCACGTGACTGATTGAGACAGTGTTCTAAAGTAAAACTTAAACCTGCATGGAAGTAATATTCATATGCAATACCCGTTTGGTCTGGTCTTACCTGCAGTGGACAGCAGGATAAAGATGACGGCCAGGGTGTTGAAGGACCAGCGGCCGTTCATGGTCATCTCTCAGCCCTCATGAAGAAAGTCAACACACACTCATTTCTCACCGGCTGGTGCTCATTTTATTCTGCAAGCTCTGAAAGAAAAAACATGCAAATATGCAGGTGTTTAAACTTTATATTCTCTGAACAAGACAATAATTGCATAAAAATCCACTCATCATTTACTAACCCTCATATTGTTTCAACATGAAATATAATGGAGTGAGCAACTCATGCGTTATTTGAACAAAGACATCTGTTGGGCTTGAGTTACATGTGCAACAACTGATAAGATGGAGCTACAGCTGGTGTTACACCGATCCTTTCATTATTGTTGTCAAAAGGGAACTGTAAGAGATTAATGAGAAAGACTTGAGATTTGAGAATATTGATGAGGGGAATCTTAGTTTGAAAAATACCACACCGTATGCGCTCATGGCAAATAGATACAGCATGTTGCAAAGGATTAAATGTGATAATTCCTTATTGATGATTCTGTCCGTGCTTGTCTCTGCATGTGCTCTCTCTGATGAAAAGCACATTTTATAACAGAGCAATATGAATAGAGCTCTTCAGTCCCAACACAACATATCAAATCAAATCTCTCTGTCTAAAGCCTTTTCAAAGCCTCCATATCCTCCAAAACCCTGGTGCAACTGTCATGAGACACATGAAAAAACTATAAGATGCACCAAAGAGGGTGTGTTTGGAATAGAAAACTAACACACTTGCTACTGCAGGCCATGCAGTATAACCACATACTTTTTTTATTGGTCAAAGCCATGGCCTTGTGGTTATTACATCATGTGCACAACGTGGGCATGAGCTCAAATCCGGCTTGTGTATTTTCCTGTTAGTTTTCTTTAACTAAAAATGCCAAACCCCCAAAACAACGCTTTGTAAAACAAGATAGATGATTGGAAATATATAATTCAATGAATGATTTAATATTGGTTCATTTAAAACTATAGATTTATATATTTTAGAAAATGTATGTAATTATTGTTAATCATTATTTAATTTTTGATTCATGAATTCACTTAATTGTCAATTGTTTAGATTTTTTGATCAGTCATTAATTTATTATTTTAATTGATTATTAATTTAATTTGATTTAGTCAAATGTAAAAATGTTCTAATGTTTGGGAAGCCAATCACAAACAAACAATAAATAAATAATACAACAATAAGTAATATAAATAAATAAACAAGTCAGTAAATAACTAAGTAAATACATTTTTTGGTTTATTTAAATACTATAGATTTATATGTAAGATATTTTAATTGTTGTTAATTATTTTATTATTACGTTACATTTGTAAAGATAATATCAAATTATGAATTCATTTAATTGTCTTTTTTATTTTGTAATATTATTTTAATTTATTATTAATTAAAAAATAATAATAATTTGATTTAGTCAAATGTAAAAATATAACAATTTAAAAATTTGGCAGACAATAAATAAACATACAATAAAATACATAAATAATTTAAAAATCAATCAATCAATCATAAAATAAAGGGCTGGTTTATCTGTTATTGCCTTATATGGGCAACATTTTGAATCTTCAAATATTTTCTTGTGTTTATTTTAATATTTAATAAATATTATATATTTATTAAAATAATTATTATTCATTTGTAAACTGTTCAATAAATATTTACTTTAATGGTCAGTTTTTAATTTATTGGTTCATTTAAGTACTATAGATTTTTATTTTTTAAGATATTAATTTAATAATCTCTAATAATGATTTAATTATTACATTTTTAAAGATAATATTAAATTCTGAATTTTGTAATCAATCATTAATTTATTATTTGAATTGATTATTAATTTAATAAAATATTTTTTTTTCCCATTTGATTTAGTCAATGTTTGGCAGTTCAATCACAAAACAAACAAACAATAAATAAAACATTAAATAAAACATTAAATAAATAAGTTCTCTTTATCTGTACATTTCTGTACATCTTTTGTGTGTGTTTAATTATTAGTATGTATTGGATATAATACATTAGAATAATTATTATTAATTTATAAACTAATTTATAATAAATATTAGTGCTGTCAAACGATTAATCACGATTAATTGCATTCAAAATAAAGTTTTTGTTTACATAATGTATGTGTGTGTACTGGATGCATTTATTATGTATATATAAATACGCACACATGCATGTATAGTTAAGAAAAATGTTTATATATTAAATATTTATATGTAATATCAATTATATGAATATATATAAATACATGTAAACATATACTGTATGTTTGTGTATTTATATTTTCATAATAAATGTGCAGTATACACATGTAAACAAAAACTTTAATTTTGGATGTGATTAATCGCAATTAATGGTTTGACAGCACTAATTAATATAGATTTTAATAATCAGCCATTAATTTAATATTACTTTAATAATCAAATTTAATAATTAATTATTAATTAAAAATATTTAGTTAAATGTAAAAATGTTCTAATGTTTGGCAGGCCAATCATAAACAAACAAACAAACAATAAATAAAGTTCTGTTTATCCGTTATTGCCTCTTGTGGGCAACATTTCAAGTCTTCAGATATTTCCTTGTGTGTGTGTTTAATATTTATAAACTATTATACATTAGAATAAGTATGATTAATTTATAAACTAAAAATAAATAAATATTAACTTTAATAATCAGTTATTAATTTAATATTAGTTTAATAATCAAATGTAATAATTAATTAATTATTTAAAAAAAAAAAAGAAAATCATTTGATTTAGTGAAAAGTAAAAAAAAAGAAAGTCATAAAACCTGCAAGTCCAGTTGTAAAACTTAAATAAATAAAATCACTATCATTTATGGTTTATTTGTAATTGCCTGCCTGTTTTGTTATTAAATATAAAGTGAAGTCAAGCATATTGTATTCAGGAGCACTATATCCTACACAATATGTGGCATATTTTGTCAAATATTGTAGGTCATTCGCATGCATACAGAAACTTCTCATACTGTGCACAGTATGTGTTCTTCATGATGCAAAAATAGTGAAAGCACTTTGCTACACACTAGCATAGGACGCTGAAAGGGGCCGACAGGAGGACCACATGGAATAGATGCATGTGACCTACCTAAGACAGACATCTTCAGGAGAAATATGGCTCTTGAGCACAACCAGCTATTGTTAAATGGAGCTGCACTGCATAATGCATGTGGGCTTATGGGAATATGTGCTTGGTGCGTGTATGCATGTGTGCGTCTCTCCTCCAGATATATATTTATCATCAATCTTTCTTATCTTTCTCTGTATGTTTATACAGCAGTCAGCATGTCTGTGTTTGGTTTACAGCTACACTAACAGCCTGGTCGCTCAAAGCTGGCCGTCTGTCATAACACGTCACCGTGCCAATCCGCCTCTGTCACCCATGCGGGCCTCTGAATGGCTTGTTGGCAGTGAGAAACACTCCCTATTGCCAACATGGAGGAAACAAACCACACACAGTTACACACAAAACACAGCAGAAGCTAATAATGCGTATCAGTATGCATTCATATTCGCACAAGCCTGTGGCACAGATAAACTATTCACTTCCAGACTTATCTGTGGTATTTTAGATTTGATTTCAAATCCTCCTGGTAACATATTAGGGTTTCCTTCAGAATAAGGTATGTTTGTTTGTGTAAATAATCAATAATCAACACTGTGGATTATTATATACGGCCTCATGTTTTTACAGGAGTCATATATACTGTACTGTGCAGTTACCGAATCATAAATCTCCCTTGAGTATCGACAATCAGATTTCCCGCTTTTTCTGAATTCGAAATGAGGTAACGACTGTTTGTTTACTCAGTCATTACGCCTTAAGTCAAAGCTGATATCTTCATATCTTAATCGTATAAAGAAAGCAGCTCTGTTTGTGTTTATTTTTTCCTTCGATACTCCGTCGAGGTCTGAGGAGATAGCGAACATCTGCTGTGCGGCTCAGATGAAACCAAAGTTGCACTTTTTTAAGCTAAAAGCAGAAAACAAAAAACATACGGTGGGAAAAAAACACTGTCCTACGCACATGCCGACAGCTTTAGTGTTACCGTGGAAACTCGTGAAGACATTTAGAAAGTATGCGGACAATACAGGGACAGTTTATCCAGAAATGAAAATGACGTCATTGTTTGCTCACTCTCATGCCGTTCCAAACCTAAAAAGACTTTTTCTTCTGTATAATGCGGAAAAAGATATTTTGAAGACTGTTTTGTCCACAGTAAAAGTCAGTGGAGTTTTGTATAGACAAGACAAAACAAAACAAACGACATCAGCGATAAAAGAAGACTGAGGTATTTTTCAAAATAGAATTTTTTTATTCTACACTACTAAAACAAGAAAATAATATTCATTTTTTTATATATAGTGCTGTCAAATCGATTAATCGCATCCAAAATTTGAAAAAAAAAAAAGTTTGCTTGCAAAATATGTATGCATGTGTGTGTATTTATATACAAATATAAATATACACCATACACACAAATATATTATGTAAACAAACTTTTATTTTTAGATGCTATTAATTGCAATTAATCAATTTGACAGCACTAATGTAATATTAATGTTAATTTATTTACAATTTATTATTATTGATTAAAATATTATGCATATACTGTCAGAGTTCTGTGTGCCGTTTGGACTGTTTATGTTTGTTTTTCCCATTGTGCCCATATTTGGTTCTTCCTGTCCTCATTTTGTCCTGATTAGTTTATTTACTACACCTGTCTGTGTCTTAATCACCACCCTTTATAAGTCTGCTTGTGTTTTGAGTTTGGTGTCGGTCCTTGACGTTATTTGGATGTGTGTGGATTATCGTTCTGTTCCTGCCTGTTCCTGCCTGTTCCTACTAAGAGTTATATTAAATTGTTATTTGTATCGTATCTCGTCTCTCGACTCATCTATCCAGCACGTCCGTGACAGAAGGACCGACCCCCAGTTTATCCCCGGCGTTTCCCTGCTTTATTTTTTCCGTTTTTTTTCTCAGTGTTTGTTTTTTTTGTTTTTCGTTATGGATAACCCTGCCGTCCTCCTCCTCCTCCTGGAGCAGGGGAATCGCTCTCTCGTGGACCACACTAGAGACTTTGTCCACCTCGTACCACTCACACACTTCCCGGACAGCAGCCTTTGCACATTTTACCGTGCAGGACTGAACATCGCCACGAAAGCGCAGCTGTCCGGGGAGGGTCCACGAGAGAGCTTCGCCGACTACATGGAGTGGGTGCTGGTGTCCTGTAGATCTTCGTTGACCGCGGAGGATGACACCAGCCCCACTCAAGACCCAGAGCCCAGCCAACCAGCACCCCGACACGCGGAGTTTGAGCCCGAGCCCACCGCGGATGACGAGCCAGAGCCACGAGCGACAGAGCTAAAGATCGCCACAGAGCCAGAGCCCTACACGTCCGATCAGGTGCGAGAGCCGGCTACATCTACCATGACGGGGGAGTGCAACATGGAGCAAGTGAGGGCTATGGAGAGCCCTGCCCACTGCACCACTGCTGGGGGTGAGCTGGATGATAACTCTGGGGACTTGATTGACTTTTCTACGGAAGATCTAGAGAATAACTCTGGGGATTTAATAGACTTCTTTACAGAAGTATCTACCTGTCACGTTATGCCTGCCAGTATGGAATCCCCACCCACCCTCCCTCTTCTGCCTATGTCAACATCTGTCTGCTCACCGCTGTCCCCTGACAGCCCCTCTGCTCACCCTCAGCCCACCACCTGTGCAGTGGGTTCGCCGCGGGTCTGCCAGCTTCCATCGGCGTCAGGGCTGGAGGATCCCTCATCTCCGCCTCCAGCCTCAGAGTCCAGAACTCCGCCTCGGCCCTCCGACCCTGCGGCTCCACCACGGCTCTCAGCGCCCTCGTCTCCATCGTCGCCCATCGGTCCACCAGCTCCACCGGGCTCCCTCGTCTTTCCGGCTCCGCCCTGGTCGGTCGTCGGCCCTTCATCACCTCAGGACTCTATTCCTCCGGCTGCGCCTCGTCACTCCGTCCCACCGGCTCTGTGGACCTCCTCCCTCCCTCTGGCACAGCCTCCATCCTCTGTCGCTCCGGCTCCGCCGCGGACCTTCGGATCTCCGCCTACGCCTCGGTCGCCAGAGCCTAGGGCTCCGCCTTGGCCCTCCGGATCCTCGGTGTCGCCCTGGATCTTCGGCTCTCCGTCTCCGCCTCGGGCTCCTCCGCCAGCGGCTCCGCCTCCGTCGGTCGCCCCCCTGGAGTCGTCAGCCTTTTCTCCACCATGGCTCCTCCCTCCGTCGGCTCCACCGTGGGTCGTCATGATGGCTGTGGTCTGGGTCTCGCATGGCTCCTCCTGCTCCGGGTCCCTCCTGAGTTCTCCCTGGCTCCTCCCTCCGTCGTCACCACCCTGGACTTTGTTTATTGTCCTCCTCCCGGAAGACCGTCCGCCACCAGAGCCTCCTCCCACAATGACTTTATTATTTCCACTCCCTTTCCACGCCGCGAGGTCGCGCCTTCCGGGAGGGGGGAGTAATGTCAGAGTTCTGTGTGCCGTTTGGACTGTTTATGTTTGTTTTTCCCATTGTGCCCATATTTGGTTCTTCCTGTCCTCATTTTGTCCTGATTAGTTTATTTACTACACCTGTCTGTGTCTTAATCACCACCCTTTATAAGTCTGCTTGTGTTTTGAGTTTGGTGTCGGTCCTTGACGTTATTTGGATGTGTGTGGATTATCGTTCTGTTCCTGCCTGTTCCTGCCTGTTCCTACTAAGAGTTATATTAAATTGTTATTTGTATCGTATCTCGTCTCTCGACTCATCTATCCAGCACGTCCGTGACATATACATATTTTACATATTATGATATATTTAATTTATTATAATTATAATATTATTTAAGAATTTCCAATTACTATAAATTAATAATATGTTTATTTATTGTATATGTTATGTTACTGTGGTAATTATTAATTGTATAATTATTTCATTATGATTTGACCATTATAATATTAAATAATAATTTAATGAAACTGTCGTTTTTTTAATTAGATTTAATGTGTGTAGTTAATTTGTTAATTTAATGTCCATGTGTTTATTTATTTGTATTTGTATTTGTATTTTATTTTATTTGAAAGCACTTTTAATTGATTTGACAGCACTAATGTAATATTAATGTATTGATTTTTTTATCATTTATTAATATTGATTTAAATACAGTATATGCTACATATTATGATATATTTAATTTATTATAATTATAATATTATTAAATTCCAGTTATTAATTTGATTTAATAATTATATTAAAATATATTGTATAAAAAATCATATATTTATGTCTGTATGACATTACTTTATTAATTATAAATTGTAAAATTGTTTAATTATAAATTTATTAATTATAATATTAAATGATTGTTTAATGAATTTGTCAATTATTAATTAAATTGAATAATAATTTATTACAAATGTAATAATGATAATTAACTTTAACTATAACTTTAATGTTCATATTTTTAATTTAATTTAATTTAAGAATGTTTTAACTCTTTTAACTAACTCTTATAATTTATTAACTTATAAATTATAACTTATTTTATTTTATTTTATTTTATTTTATTTTATCAGTAAGAATGTTTTAACTCTTTTAGTCCATACAGTGAAAATCAGTGGGGTCCAAAATACCATTGTATAGGCATGTTCTATTGGAACAAGGCGTTCAAAATATTTATCAAATATATCAAAATATTTATTAATGATATTCATCATGCTTTTTTAAAAAACAAGATTCAGTTGTAGTACTTTGAATGGCTCTTGTTTTGCAGGTGAAAGTCTGTGATTTTCCCCCATTTAAACCTGAAATCTTTTAGTATTTTCAACAAAATTGAAAACAAAGAAAGATACAGTGCATGTGTTGCTCAGATGGACAAGTCCCTCAGAAACAGAAGTGTGCTGCATATGGCTCTGAAATCTCTGACATTTGTGTCCAAATCTACTAGCAGTGGCTCTCCTGGCAGTACATCACATAGCGCTTCACAGAAGCTGAGAAAAGTGTGAAGGACTTTCTTTTCCCAGAGCTACGCTACCCTGTGTTTATCCATCCCCTCCGGACCCTCATGCATGTGTGAGAATATAGGAGAGAATGGGAGATGCTCCTGTTGCCTTGTGCGAATCGCAAAATTCTCCTAGTCATTGTTTCTCTCTGAAGATCAATTAATATTTATGTTCATATGCTCGTCCAAACACCCGCTGCCTATGACTGTTGAATAATAGAGTAGCTACTTACTAATTGTTTGTGAATGTTATGTTGCTTGTGAATTTTTTATTACAGAATGCTTTGTAAACTAATGTCAGTTTAGAGGGAAACAATGCCAGACTGCGAGAAGGTTCAACATCCTCCTTTGAGACGAGTTCCTTTCTGTTCTTTCGGTTTCAAGAGAAGTTTTTTGACAGAATTGGGTAGAGGAGGTCTGAAAAACCTGAAGAGAGTTATCCGTTAGCATTCCCATTCATCTCAGAGGCAGTTTTTGGCGCAGGACTCCCAGAAGTAGCAGGCAGGGGAAAATATACAACAAAGCATATATATAAGTTTCTCGGAAAGCATACACGTCTACTTTTTTAATGGCCATCTATGCTTTTTTTTGATAGAAACCATTCTTTTGCTACCTGGATCATGCTAACTAGCCAAATTTGTGGCTGATTTGACTGGACAAACTCTATAGACGTTTCTTTTTAAAGGAAAATTAGTTTTTAAGTACTACTGTATTCAAAAGTCATACATGAACTAGGGATGGGCGGTAATTCGATAACGATAATTTTCGCGATATAATTTTCCTCGATAAAACGATATGAAGAGTTCGATAAATGTTCGATATAATTTTTATGTGCCAAAAGCGGAACAAAATAGCGCGACTCATTTGAATCGCGCCACACGGACCGTTTATCCGCTCGGACCAAAGTTTAAACTGCCGCGCTGCGCCAGCTCACTAGACAAGATGCATTTATTATGTAGATGCGGCACGGACGCGCCTGGAAAAAACGAGTGCGTCGCGAGCGCGTCGCTTCCGTAATGAGCGCAGCTGCTGCGCGCCTACATTTCAAATAAGGAACTTGAACGCGCAAAAGACGCGATATGTGAACGGCTCCGTCACGTGAGCACTAAACAACGCTGTTAGTTCCAGTGTGAAACACTTGAATTCAGCGATGAACACAAATGACTCTGTGATTCAAACTAGTTTAAAGCTGTGTGCAACGAGACAGTCAGAAGGCTTTTCAATCTACACATCGCCATCATTTACCATGGATTTACTGTAGTAACACTCACTGCACCATGGTATTGTGGCAGCAATGTGGGATATTCACATTGAATTTTATTACAGGAATAATGGTATGTAATTATAGTATGTGTGTATTTGTGATTAAGCTATAGCATGTGTGCATTTATAGTGAATGTTTTTAGACTACCGTTTTTCATACAAATAGAATACCTATAAAACCATGTAGTTATATTTTTACCATGGTATTGAGGTACCATTATGTGTGGTTTTAACTGTGTTTATCATGATTTAAAATGTATGCTTGCTGCTATGGGAGACCAATGCTTAAAAAAAAAAGGGGTAAGAAAAATTTAACCATATAAAACTGAGGTTGCTACAATTTTTACAGATGTTACTGATTGATAATGAACAAAAAAATTACCTCTGCATCCTCAAGCTACTATCAAATGTGCATTTCTAAGAGACAAAAAAGTGATATTATTATTATTATTATCATTATCATTATCAGACAACCCAAACCCTGTTTCTTGATTTGAAACAATATAACTCATTAGAACATGCAAATATTAATTTTTCTGTTTAGATATTTATTTTGTTAAACAAAAATAATTTTTTTTGCCCATATCGCCCAGCCCTACATGAAACGTACATGAGACGGATCTGGCATGGAAAAAGAGCCTCTACAGAGCACTATTACAACCGCGCTATTCATATTCAAAAGCACCGCAGGACCAAATGCAAAGTGATACAGAATTTCAACAATGTCCCTCAGTTACTGGTCTTTTGCTTTTTGCCTGGCTAGGCTATTTGAAGCTGCAAAAAACTTCCAGTAGCATTAAGCCTACCGCGAAAAGATAAAGTCGACTGTCAGCTCACAGAAAGCAGTCCATTTTCGTAAATGCAAATCTATGAGGGTAATGGGAAGCTATTTTCCAAAATGTCACTGATTGTGCCAAATGATTTTAACTTTTATGCTTTTGGTAGTTTAAAAGAAAAAAAAAAACCCTCTAGACTGCGTACAGGGATTCATGTGTTGGGATGTGTGTTGAACAGTGAGGAGAGAAGGAAGGGTACATTTAGATAACATGAACTAACGTCATTAGCACTGCAGATGGTACAGTCTGTTCTCTGCTCATCCCCATAGTTACCGTCAATACCCCTTACCTAAAATCACAAAGAATGGCACAGGGACACCTTCAAACATCTTAAACATCAGAGAACTGCCATTGTTGTGTTCTGCTTCCAGTTTACCCTTTGCTCTTCAGAGTGAAAAATTATTATTATGTATTTTTAATTTAATAGTTGTTTGTTGTTTATATATTAAAAAGTATGTTTATCATAATAAAATATGATTATTTTAATATTATTTAAATATTATTTTTCTATAATAATAAAAATGAAACTATACAGTAATAAGATCTTAATAAAGTGGCTCATTGATGGGAAAACAACCTAAAAATTCTAGCCTAGGGACAGTATGGCCAAAAATAATTATAATAATAATTACAATACTATTTTAATATTATTGAAATATAATTGGTCTAATAAAAATGAAACTATATATATATATATATATAATCAAATATTTCTATAATAATAATAATAATATAATGACATGAAATATTTCATCATTAAAAAATTTCATAACAAAATGAATGCTATTTTAAATATTATTAAAATATAATTTGTCTATAATGAAAATAAAACTATAAAAAGATCATAATCAGTTGTTATTATTAATATTATTATGTATTAATAATTTAATAATGTATATTTTAATAAAAAAATAACTTGTTGTTATATTAAAGTATATTTATCATAATGAAATGTAATTATTTTAATATTATTAAAATATTATGTTTCTATTATAATAATAAAAATGAAACTATACAATAATAAGATTAATAATAATAATAATAATATAATAGTCTGTTGATTTATATTCTAATAACAAAATGACTGTTGTTATATTAAAAAGTATATTGATCATATTGAAATATTAGCCTTTTTGATATTATAAAAATATCATTTTTATATAATAATAATAGTGATAATAATAAAGAAACTGTACAGTAATAAGATCTCAATAAAGTAACTCTTTGATGGGGAAACAACATAAAAATCAGGTCAGTCTGTGGGCAGTATGGCCATAAATAATATAATAGATATTATTATAATTAATAATAATTATTATTATAATTAATTATATTATTTATTATTTATAAATATTATTATAATTAATAATAATAATTGATAATAATAATTATTATGATAATATTATTATTTAAATATTTTGTATGTAATAATAATAAAACTGTATATTAAAAAGTATCATAAATTGGCTCATTGGTGGGAAAAATCCTAAAAATCTGGGGAAAATACGATCATGAATTGGTTGTTTACTATGGCCTATACGTTTTTCAATCATAAAGAGTACATGCACTGATTACCCATTTAAATGAAAGATCAATAGCTGCAAATAGCTTTTATATCCTCTCTTTCTCTGTCCATTTACCTAATTCTCAGTCCAGTTCAGTTCCTCTGTCGCTTTTGTTGCTGTGTACTCAAGAGCTCTTTTATTGCTCCTCTGTGTCAGTTTTGTGCTCTAATGCAAGTATGATGAAGAAAGCCTTATTCATTAAACACATTAAAGCACATTGTCTTTAAGCGACTCAGATGGCCCTGTGTGTACATCATGAACCCGAGGGAAGACTTACCTGCAGTGTGATTGACCGCTCTTAGCCGTAAGCTATTAGTGCCTATGGCGGATTGCTGTTTAAAGCAGAGCATCAGGTGTAATACAGGGACAGACTCCGGGTGGATCTCAGAAATGAGAAGACTTTCGCCTTTCAAGTCATGTATTCAAAGCAAACTGGTCAGAGACATCCAGAGTGGGTTGTTTGTAATTGAAAAGAATCTTTTTTTTTTGTCTCCGTCTCTGTGAAAGGCAGATAACCAATGCTGCTGGGGCAAAAGGGGGCTGAAATATGGCTCTCATTAATACTAGACCCTTTGTTCTCCTCCTAAATGTATTTCTCACCTAAGAGAGATGACGTGTCGAGACTAAAATTAGGGACCTAAAATTGGCTTCTGATTCAGAGAGAACATCTTCTAGACAGTGTTTCCTAAAGGTCTGAGACTAAATGAAAATGCTGCATTGTTGCATTTAAACTTTAGGATTTCAAAAGTCTTTAAAACCCCTTGCTGGCAATCCAGGTTGATTCACAAAAACTGAACCCGCTGTGAGGAGACGCATCAGCTCATCTACCCAAGCTGAGGTGTTTCCTTTCGGGGACGTGTTTATATGCTATTAAAGATCAATAACTAATATTTAATATCACAATTCTGAGTACTTGATTAAAAGAAAAATCCTTGAATGCATTTTGCCTTTGTCGAGTGACAGACAAAATTGGCGAGAATCCATGAAATGCATTAGTAGACTGTTTTTCAAGACTGCATGATATAATAAACCTATTTAAAAATCATAAGCATAATGCTATTGTGCATTTACAAATGCTACGATTCAATTAAATAAATATATGCAATGCAGGTTTAACATATGCGCTTTTATTAATAACATGCGTGTAGTGCCTCCATTCACAGTAAATGCTGCTCCACACAAACTGTTATTATTTACATTTGTGGAGTGTCTCAAACTCCATCTCTTCACATTGCTGTGAGTTTGGGTTTATTATAATGTTCATCTGGGAACGCAACGTGTGCCATTTTCATCAGATTTGTAAGGTAAATAATTCATAAATGTACGCAAACACAGGAGAATACATCAATATCTTTCTCAATATGCTAACTGTTCATCGCGATTTCAAAATAAAAGTTCAAACCCTCTGAGTTTACACGTTTTGATATCCCCATATTCAAGAAATTACAGTGGCTGTAGCATTTTTGGTGTAAAGAAATGGCCAAATATTAAAGATTAAATGGACATTTGAATTAAATGTTGTGTAGTCCATATTAAACAAGGATTAGATTGCGCTAATTGTCAGGCTGTTGGCGCCCTCTGCAGTCATTTGTTGTAATGCATAATGTAGGCTACATTATGTAATTCAACAGTTTTGTTCAATAAAACTATATGACTACTTGCTTTTGATTAGTACTGTCAAACAATTAATCGTGATTAATCATGATTAATCACATCCAAAATAAAGTTTTTGTTTACATAATATATGTGTGTGTACTGTGTATATTTATTATGTATATATAAATGCACATACTTGCATGAATATATTTAAGAAAAATGTTATGTAAATATATAAATATATATATATATATATATATATATATACATGTAAATATTTTCTAAATATATGCTTTATGTGTGTGTATTTATATATACATAATGAATATACACAACACACACAGGCACACACATATATTATGTAAACAAAAACTTATTTTATATGCAATTAATCACGATTAATCGTGATTAATCGTTTGACAGCACTACTTTTGATACTCTATTTGAACCAATTATTGCCTCATTGCTATTATATATGTATTTTAAGTCATTTTAAAGGATACTGTTCACTTAGGTCTATTTTTATTACCACAAAAAATGTATTATAATTATCCGATTACTCAGTTAATCGTCTGAATAATCGACCGATTACTTAATTACCATTAATCATTAGTGACAGCTCTATAGTGCAGTGTTGTTACTTTTATTAAAAATAGTATTCAAAATTACTTTATTATAAAGTTTAAATAAAATCTAAATATTAGATGAAAAACTTAAGTGAAAATAAAAAATGATAACTTAGCAACTAACTGAAAAAAAGTTTTGAAGTACTACAATTACTAAAACTGAAATAAAAACTGAACCTAAATGACAAAGGAACATAAAATGATTAAAACTTAAACTAAAATTAATGTAAATAAAAATATTAAATAATAGCTCATTTAAAATCTAAATAAATTAAGGCTGTCAAACGATTAATCATGATTAATCACATCCAAAATGAAAGTTTGTTTATGTACTATATGTGTGTGTATTGTGCATATTTATTATGTATATATAAATACACACACCTACATGTATATATTAAGGAAATATATTTTAGATTTATATATAAAATATGTATATTTATAAATAATCTAAATTATATACAAGTATACATATTTATACATCTAAATATTTTTTAAAATACATACATGTATTTATATATACACAATAAATATACACAGTACACACACATATAGTATATAAACATAAAGTTCTATTTCGGAATCGCCTCACAGCCCTGGAATAAATATTATAATAGGATATAAATAATACTAAAATAATGCTGCTGTAGTGAGGATGACCTCAGAGGTCTTCAGTATAAATATTACTGTAATATTTTTATTATAATAATATTGCTCTTTTTTATTATGAAATGCAACGTAGGATAATGTACAGATATGATTATGAAATACAGTTAATTTAGCATGAATTTGTATACAATTATATATGTATTTAAATACACACAAATAGTAATATAATTAATATTTGATGTCAAGTGAAATATTTTTGGATAATGACCAACTGTTCATTATCCCCTAATTGAATTAGGTTTAATATTTAGATTTAAAACATTTAAAAATATTTAAATACATATAAATATACTGATAAATACTGTTAAATAAATAACAAATTATTATTATGAAAAATGATTCATGTTTAATATTAACGATTTATTAATAAATATATATAATGATAATGTTTTAAAGAAATTACATCAGTTTATTATTTAAATTATTTAATTTAATGATTACAATTAATAATCCAAACCTTAAAAAAAAAAAGCTTAGAGCAGAAGTATTCTGGTCATGTTGACAGTAGATGCGTCTGATCAAGCTGTGAGGGTTTCTGACAGCACGCTGTTGCACTCTGCGAAAACCAGCTCCAGGGCTCCGTCTAAAATCACTCATCGCTTCCCAGCTGAGGACGCATTCTGATAAACTAAAGTATGCTTGAGTATACCAACTGACATCTCAACCTCTCCCAGACAAGCGAGCTGTCAAACACACGCTGACTCGCACACAGTCTGAGAAATCACAGAGGTGGGGAACCTAATTAGTAGTTGTGAAGTGCTGCTGGGATGCTTGTGTCATCCACAAATGCACACAGAGGCTGAATGAATGCCCATCCGCTGTTGACTAAGACAAGTTCATTACACTTCCCCATGATCCCTTGTAAAAACAAAAAACTCGCTTGTTTCCAAGTTACCATCTCTCCTGACGTTGCCTTTCCAGCGCAGAGCAATTCAGACACTCAGGAAACACAAATCATTAGCAGTTCCTCTTTAACCTGTCTAATTATAAAAAGCTTGAAGCCCTGATGTATTGATATCATGTGACCTAACAACAATATTCCAGCCAATTCCACCCATTCAGTGTTTAAATATCATAAACGTACCACAACTTGCTTGCGAGTTCAAAAAACCTAAAGGTCCGTTCCAAGTTCAGCACATGCGAGTTCAACATTTGGCTGCGCTTTTGAAAACAGAAAGAACATATTTTGTGTTAATGAGAAGCAGAGAGTCAGTCTTACCTCTTTCTGTGTCTCTTTCTCTCTTGTAGAGCCAGTTTGCCTGATGTTACAGCATGTTGAATGAGACTCTCCGATGGAGTACGGCACGCACGCACAGGTACACACTCATCCTGCTGTTTCCACTGAGCGTTCAGCCTGTCATCTGGAAGAGAAGATGAACGGAGGTAAAGGGGAGGAGAGGAAACACGCACTTCTGCCCTCTACCTTCCATGCGCTGGGTTCCTGCACTTAAACTGAGCGCAGACAGAGAGCGAGTGAGAGAGCGAGAGGCAGAGGGAGGGAGGTGTGTGTGTGTGTGTGTGGGTTAGGATTTGCCTATATTGAGAGGATAGTAAAAGCTGAATTCAGCTACATTGTGTGGAGCAGTCAATGGTCCCCATGAGAGAAACATGTTAAATATTTGTAAAGTTTTAATTCAAATTTCAAAATGCTGAAAATATTTTAAATTATAAATTATTTACTTGAAGTACCCCCCTGAGATTTTAAATTTATGAGTAAAATTAAATAATAAATGATGAATGGATGAATGAATGAATGAATAAACAAGCAAATAAATAAAAAATAATGAATTTTAGCAAAATATTTATATTGTATTTTAATTAAATGTAGCAAACATTTAAAATCTATTTAATAGTATTTTTAAATCGTTCTGTTTTTGATTTTTATTATATCGGTTGTTATATATAGATTAGATCTTTCATTATGCATGCTAATTTCACTCTGTTTTTACTTTTGCTGTCAAATAACACTCAAGTTAATTTTTAAAAATACTAATAATTCCTGGAAAAAATATTTCAAAATTAATACCTGTTTTTCATACTGTACACTGTAATTTTACTTAATGTAAATTCACTTTTAGTATTTGAAGTGATTGTTTTGTGTTTTTATTAATTTATGAAAATTATTATTATTATTATTTTAATTTATTAACTTAGTCATTTGAAGTTCATTTTTAAAAACACTAATAATTTAATATTTCCTGTACGAATGATTTCACATTGAAAATATTGGTAACATATCGATTCTTGCCTGATATTGCTGTTTTTATTTACTGATATTAACCCATTCATTTATTTATGCACACTAATTTCAGTTTGTTTTTACTTTTGCCATCAACTAACACTCACTTGAAGTTAATTTCAAAATGAATATCTATTTTTTATACTGTACACTGTAATTTTACTTAATGTGAATTCACTTGTAGTATTTAAAGTGATTGTTTACTGTTTTTGTTCATTTATGAAAATTATTGTTATTGTTTAAATTATTATTAATTTATTAACTTACACTCATTTGAAATTAATTTTTAAAAACACTAATAATTTAATATTTTCTATAAAAATTATTTTACAATGAAAATATTGGTGACATATCGGTTGTTGCCTGATTTTACTGTTTTTATTTACTGATACCATTATTTATTTATTTATTTATTTATTTATTTATTTTTTATTTTTTGTTTTTCATTATGCATGCTAGTGTTTTTGTTAATTTATGAATTTTTTTAATTTATTAATTAAATTATTATTATTTCAATTATTTTTAACTGATCAACTTACTCTCATTTGAATTGAATTTGAATTAATAATTAATAATTCCTGTTAAATAATTTCAAAATGACTGTCTATTTTTCATACTGCACAGTGCAATTTTACATAATGTGAATTCACTTGTAGTGTTTAAAATAATTGTTTAGTGTTTTTGCTAATTTATGAAAATTATTATTATTATTTCAATTATTTTTAATTGATCAACTTGAATTTGAATTAATAATTAATAAGTAGTGTTTAGAATAATTGTTTAGTGTTTTTGTTAATTTATGAAAAATATTTATTATTATTATTATTATTAAAATTATCTTGAATTATCTTGAATCAACTAACACTCACTTAAAGTTAATTTTTAAAAACATTAATAATTAAATCAATAATTCCTGTAAAAATAATTTCAAAATAAAAATCTATTTTTCATACTGCACACTATATAACTTGAGTCGACTTGTAGTATAAAAATGCTTGTGTAGTGGTTTTTGGTCATTTCTGAAAATTATTATTTAGATTATTTTAAATTTATTTACATAGTATAAAATGTAATATTCAGCCTTAACATGAAAAAAAAACTTTATATGTACCACTTAAAACTGTAATATTGTTGCGTCGCTTCTTATAATTGGATGGATGGATGGTTGGATAGATAGATAGATAGATAGATAGATAGATAGATAGATAGATAGATAGATAAAGTCAGTATAAAAACTATTACAAATCAATAGAAAACATGATTGAAACATCTATGTGTGTGTGTTGTGTGTGTTTGTGAGTGGGTGAATGCTGTTGAATCAGTGTGTGTGTGTGAGAGAGTGAGTGGGTGAGTCCTTCGACATGTGTAGCAGGATCTGGATATAGTCCAGCAGTTGAAGGCAGACGGTCAGTATTGGCTCACTAATGAGGGATGGTCTGGGTGTGATTCTGACAGCTCGCTAGAGCTCAATCAACCGGTCTTCCTCTAACACACACACATACGCAATCGTCATTCTCAGTGTAGCTCAAATCACCCGTTCCATGGACAAAGACCTTCCCTTCCTGATTGAAAATGGAAAAAGAGAGAGAGATGAATAGCATGTGTGTGTGCGAGGTCAAGATCTTTCTGTCCTCATATGACCCAAGTGAGAACATTCAAAACCCAACAGTAATACAGTACAGTTCAGCCCTCTCGGTTGTAAAGCATCAGTATCGCATTTATTCTGCTTGATCTCTGTGTGAAACTGAAATATAAAACAGAAGCTTAAGAGTTAGAAAGGTCATATAAATGACTGGCCGCTCAATGAAAAAAAATGGAAGGCAAACATTGGTCAGTGCAGGATGAAGGAAGGTCTCTGGTACATTTTGTGTGGCTAGATTCAATTAATACAGTCATCTGTTAAATGTTTAGTAAAGACATGAAAGTGTGTGCATATCATTGGACAGGTCCTAAATTCAAAATTAAATTTCTCTTGTTAGATGCCATATAAGGACTAGTCTTATTATTAAAGGCCCGTATGCTGAGCTGTGGTGAAACAAGAAACGTATGTTTCTCTTAAAACCAATAAACTAAAAGAACATCATGAATGAATTTTTATTAACATAAATCCTAAAATAATCAGTCAGACTTTATGGGAACACAATGGCTCAATCCAGGTTTTGGAGATTCTAAATGAATTTCTAAATGAGGTCATTCTGTAAAAATCAAGGATATAAAATAAAACTTTAAATTGTTACTGTTTCTAATTTTCCATCTGTTTGTGTTTGAAAAACAAGAAAGATACTGTCAGGTACTAGTGATTTATTATTAAAATTAATTGCACAATACTACAATAACTACATTCAACACTAGTCACAGTAAAACAACAACTTTTATTCTTTTTCGCACAGATTATCGAATAATAAAGACTTATTTTTGCACAGTTCCTCAAACAAAACTATGTTATGACCTCAACACGCTTTTATCACAGTGCATGATTTGTAAATGTATGCATCACATAATCAGATCCATATCTATGGCTTTTCTGATATAGTAAACTTGCTCAGTAGCCCACCTGGTACAGCATTGCATCCGTTGAAATATAGTTGAGGTCAAAAGTTTTCATACACCTTGCAGAATCTGCAAAATGTTTATTATTTTACCAAAATAAAAGGGATCATACAAAATGCATGTTATTTTTTATTTAGTACTGACCTGAATAAGATATTTCACATAAAAGACGTTTACATATTACATGTTTTTTTTGTTTAGTGATAGTTGTTCCTTGTTTGTCCTGAACTCCTGAACTGCCTGCTGTTCAGAAAATCAGGTCCCACAAATTCTTATGTTTTTCAGCATTTTTGTGTATTTGAACCCTTTCCAACAATGACTATATGATTTTTGAGATCCATCTTTTCACACTGAGGACGACTGAGGGACTCATTTTCAACTATTACAGAAGGTTCAAACGCTCACTGATGCTCCAAAAGTAAACACATTGCATTAAGGGGGAGGGGGGGGGGGGGGGGGGTGAAAACTTTTGAAATTTGAAGATTAGGGTAAATTTTACTTATTTTGTCTTCTGGGAAAGATGTAAGTATGTTCTGTAGATTATGAAAGGCAATACTAAATGGAAAAAAGGTGATATTTGGGCAAAACAAGAAAAATGTACAAATCTTCATTGTGTTCAAAAGTTTTCACCCCCGGCTCTGAATGCGTCGTTTTTTTCCTTCTGAAGCATCAGAGAGCGTTTGAACCTTCTGTAATAGTTTCATACGAGTCCCGCAGTTGTCCTCAGTGTGAAAAGATGGATCTAAAACTCATACAGTCATTGTTGGAAAGGGTTCAAATACACAAAAATGCTGAAAAACCACAGAATTTGTGGGACCTAAAGGATTTTTCTGAAGAACAGCGGGCAGTTTACTATTCAGGACAAACAATGGAATCATGAACAACTATCACTAAACAAAATGTATCATTCATGTAACAACCCAGTAATAAGAATCAACTGTATGTAAACTTGGGTCATTTTTTGTATAAACTCAGCTATTATTTTCTCCCGTGGACTATATGTAAACGTCTTTTATGTGAAATGTCTTATTCAGGTCAGTACTAAATAAAAAATAACATGCATTTTGTATGATCCCTTTTATTTTGGTAAAATAATAAACATTTTGCAGATTCTGCAAGGTGTATGTAAACTTTTGACCTCAACTGTACAAGTCATGATAAAAAGCAAGCTAAAAACCCATGGTTTCACTTGCATGTTTTTATCTCACACTTGTACATTGAGTTTCCATTAAAAACTGTCCCGAGTTAATTCACTGAAACCCCCTCACACACCTTTGCAGTAGAATGCTTCGCTACTGCAATACGCAGTACTGCATCGAGCACCTGAACCAGGACAGCTGCATTATGACACACCTCTGCAGTCCGCATGACACGCACCAAGACACTTCCACACACACCATCAATACCCACAGTAACTTTTATACAAGTGTTTCCTCCTTCTCAATCTCTTTCTCTCCCCAAAACACACGGTTACAGTTCGATATCATGTTCACATCTAATGGCTTACATTTGCTCACAGTTATTAAAATATCTAAAATGTCACAACCACAGTAACAAACACATGATTCTCCACTCACTCTGAAACTCTGCCACAAATGAGCATGATTCGTTTTGATGAGCTGCACATGTGAAATAGTGAAGACGCAGCAGTATTTGATCGCACATGAGCAAATGTTTCTGTCAGCACAGCCCGAGGAAATCCTGATGAGGTTAAGCTTCAAATAAGTGTTGGCTGAAAAAGGAAAAAAACAGAAAATGCTCAGCAATTTAGTATTTTTTTCTTCTTCTGACAACTATTGATGATATTGTATGTACAAATACACTACCAGTCAAAAGTTTTTGAACAGCAAGATTTTTGTTTTTTTTAAAGAAGTCTCTTCTGCTCACCAAGCCTGCATCTATTTGATCCAAAATTCAGCAAAAGCAGTAATATTGTGAAATATTTTTACTATTTAAAATAACTGCTTCCTGTGATTATTACTCCAGTCTTCAGTTCCACACGATCCTTCAGTAATCATTCTAATATGCTGATTTGCTGTTCAAGAAACATTTTATTATTATTATTATTATTATCAAACAGTTGAGTACATTTATTTTCAGGATTCTTTCATGAATAGAAAGATCCAAAGATCAGCATTTACCTGAAATAAAAAGCTTTTGTAACATTACATTACCATTAAAACCATTATTTGGAAAGAAAATGATAGAAATTAATACTTTAATTTAGCAAGGATGTTAAATTAATCAAAAGTGATGATAAAGATGTTTATAATGTTACAAAAGATTCTATTTCAGATAAATCCTGTTCTTCTCAACTTTCTATCCATCAAAGAAACCTGAAAAAATCTACTCAGCTGTTTTCAACATAAGAATAATAAAAAATGTTTTTGAGAAGCAAATCAGATTAGAATGATTTTTAAAGGATCATGTGACTGGAGTAATGATGCTAAAAATTCAGCTTTGAAATCACAGGAATAACTTGCATTTTAAAATATATTCATATAGAAAAGAGTTATTTTAAATAGTAAAAATATTTCAAAATGTTACTATTTTTCAAGCTTGGTGAGCAGAAGAGACGTCTTTAAAAAACTTTTAAAAATCTTAGTGTTCAAAAACTTTTGACTGGTAGTGTAGGATCCAAAATTTGATTTGAACAAATTATTTAATAAACTCATTATTTTTATTTTCTTTGTGCACAAAAAGTATTCTCATAGCTTCATAAAATTAAGGTTGAACCACTGATGTCACATGGACTATTTTATCAATGTCCTTGCTACCTTTCCGGGCCTTGAACGTGTCAGTTGCGTTGCTGTCTGTGTCAGAAAGCTCTCGGATTTCATCAAAAATTTCTTAATTTGTGTTCTGAAGATGAACAGAAGTCTTACAGGTTTGAAACGACACAAGGGTGACTAATTAATTGCATAATTTTCATTTTGAGGTGAACTATCCCTTTAAGCTACCTGTCAACTGGAACACCTGACGAGTATGAGTTTTAGACCCTGTTGACCGGCATAAGCATGAATGAACACACATCCTGTGCTCTGCACCACATCATTATTTCATGAAGATGTTGGTGGCATCTCATGTTCCACAGCAGGCAAGTGTGACAGGCTTGTGATCTGCAGCTCTTTTTTCGTTGAGCAGAATGACACACCTCTTGAAGAAACAGCAGGTCTGGGGAAATAATGAATGGGTGAGGAGGATAGATTTCAAACTATGAGAGTGAATGAAAGGGAGAGAATGAAAAATCCAACCAAAACTGATGTCAAACATCCAAGAGGAAAAGTATTGTGATGTCTTGTAATATATGTTACATCCTATCCTTATTAGCTTTATATATCTAAGGTTAGTGTTTGTTTTTCTCATCGCCCCCAAAGCAGCCCATATGCTGTAAAGTTTTACTGCGGCCAACCGTTTGGACACCACATATAAAGAGCGACGGAAAGAAACGGAGGTAATTAGAGGGAGAGAGACGGATAAAGATGGCAAGGAAGAGAAATGGAAAGACTAGAGATATGGAACCTGAGGGAGGGATTTGCTTCTGCCAAAGTTTGTCAGGTGAAATACAGTTTAGAAAAGACCTCCTCCTCACCTTCCTGTTAGTGGAGCTGGCTTTTATCAAGATCACCAGCTGCCTGGAAGAACATACTGAGATAGAGATGGAAAAAAAAGAAAGCGAACAGGAAGAGATCAACTTTAAAAGCCAGATTGGTGAGTGATGTTGTGGGAAAGTGAGAATTTCTGCCACAAAAACCAAAGCAGCACTCTCTTGGGGACTAACTTTTTTTTTTTTTTTTGTCCTGTAAAGTTTGTCCTTGATTTGGCAAAATAAATGACAGAATAATAAGGTCCCAATCATACTGAGGGAAAAAACCTGACAGCTACTAGATTTAAGCTTTTGGTTCTTGTGAGACAGATGGGTTAAAATCAGTGATCTGAAGACAGCATCTTGCTCTCTAATCACACCGAATAAATTTAGCAGCACGTTTTCACTGATCTCCACAGAACTGCTAATTAAAGGTAAATCAATCTGCACTGCGTAAACCTCTGTGCTAATAGAGCATCGATTTAATCGACATCATTTAGCTCATTTGAGGCCGTGTACGGTTTACAGTCTTGTAAATGTGCCAGTGTTTTATTGTAGCATATGGTGTGCTTCTTTGAGGAGCAACAATGGAAGAAAATACATATTAGTCAGTTCTCTGTTAGTGTTCTGGTCGTCTGCGATGAATCATTTTATAATAACCGATTTAATCATGATTATTGTGGAAAATCTGTCAGTGCTGATGTGTTTTGTGCTTTCGGGCTGACGTGAATTATTCTGCACAGTTTTGAGGCAGACAGTCATTGTTATATTAAAGTTGGCTTCGTCAGGAGAAGTGGGAGCAAATATTCTTCTTCCATTAGGTTTTCTGAAGGCAATGTGTTAAATGTCCTATAATAAGGACAGAGCGATGTAGGAATGAATGTGAGCTATGAGCAGGAGTACACAACCAATGAGGAACAAAGGCTAAAGGCTTTGGGCAAGGTAAAAAAGTCTCAGGAGAGGACAGCTATAGTTTCACAGCTGTACCTTAAACGTTTAACTCTTAAAGTGTCAGTTTGTCTCTAATACTTTTTAGGCTGGGCTATATTTTAGACATTTTTTTTAGACAGCTTTACTACACAGGTCTTAAAAGTGCAATGTGATTCAAATGTATATAGATATAGTACTATATTTTAAAAATAATAAAATAGTAATAAAAATAATATGTGATTATCTAAAATTATATTAAATATTAAGTCTAATAATTTTTATAATAAAAGTAATATATTACTAAAATGAGAATATTACAATATAAGATGACATAATATAATAAATATAATAGATAATGCATTTTAGTATATATAAATAATTGTAAATAATATAATATATTTATAATTTTTACATAATAATTTATAAATAATGTATCATTTTAAATATATTAATTATATATATAAAAAATAATAACAAAATCAATTTATAATTATCTAAAATTGTAGTAATATATTAAATATAAAGCATAATAATCTTTATAATAAAAGTAATGTATTACTAAAATGAGAATATTACAATATATGATGAAGTAATAATAATAAACTAATAATACAATTATTGTAAAACAAATTTTATGTATATATATATATATATATATATATATATATATATATATATATATATATATATATTTATATATATATATATATATTTATATATATATATATATATATATATATATTTATATATATATATATATATATTCTACACAAATAATATTCCTGTTTTTTAAATAATAGTTTAAAATGCATAAGCATAATTTTAAATATATTAATGTATATATTCATTTATTAATTATTATTAAAATTAATAATATTAATAAAATTAAAATAATTATTTTAAAATTGCTTATAAATGTTATAATGTTATAAATTATATATTTTACAATTTTTATAATTTAAATATATATATATATATATATATATATATATATATATATATATATATATATATATATATATAATAAAAAAATTATGACTGATTGTTTAAAATAGATTATTATATACTATATATATTTATATATATATTTATAATTTATTAATACAATCACACATATATAGTTTGTATACAAAAAAGTTGTGTATGTTGTGTATATGCAAATCCTTCAGATTTTCATAGATTTTGTGATCATACTTCTGTCATAAGGTTTGCACTTTATTTGCTAAATTAATGTTTTCGTTTTTGGCCTGTACCAATAGGCAGAACTCAGTGACTGCAGTAGGTTATAGGGATTTCGAGCTTACAGATCATTGACGCACAAGGTCAGGGTTTAGATAATATGTTTAATTTAGAAGAGCTCCTCCCTCAGATATTATTTGGATATGTTTAGAGATGGCAAGCACTGTCATCACCACCGCTCTGTTGCCATGGCAAGACAAACACAGCTGTTTACAAGACTTCATTTGAAAGACTGAATGAGTGTTAATGTCAGCCTACAGTTTATTAATCAGTGGTAGAAACAAAGCATCTTCAGTCTTCACATGACATACCTAAAAATGGACACTGCCACATTATCCACTATAGTATCATGAACTATTTGTTTGATGTATATAAGCAAATTATTTAGTCAGAATATACATAGTTCATCTATCTAGTCAACATCAATATGGGTTGCATAGATATATCCAGATGCCCTTCCAGATGTTCACTTCCCTAACGATGAGTTTCATTCAAGTCATTCAGCACCTGACAAATGCACTTGTTTGTGATGCAATGTTAAATCTAAGTGGGAGGAGAAAAGGAGAGAAGTAAATGAATGGACCAATGTGAGGGGCATGTGGGTGGAAGACAAGATCTATTTTTGTTCCTTTTTTTTTTTTTTCTTTTTTTTTTTGCACAGGAGTTGGAACACATAACTATAAAGCATTACAGCTGGACTCTGAGGAGAACATGTCTGAAGATGCAGAAATATAGTACTTTTCCAAGCTCAAACATGGTACAACATCATGTGGCTGCACTCTAAAAACTGCTCGGTTAAAAACAACCTGGTGCTGGGTAAAATATGGACATACCCAGCGATTGGGTTAAATGTTTAACCCAACCTTCTGGGTAGTAACCCAACCGCTGGGTCCAAACAACCATATTTTGTAGTTTGTCCATAATTTACCCAACGCTGGGCTGTACCCAGCAGTTTTTAGAGTGTGTCTTTAGTAACTATGGAAACACTTTGACTTTTCTTCCTTTTTTCCAACTACACATCAGAACTGTAAGCATTGCTGCTTAATCCAGTCTAACTGCGTTTTTGGTCTGGTTTAGGTGGGTTTATCTGCTCGGCCAACTAGTTTGGTGCCTGAATCCGAATACTGTGTTCGGAAAGGAAATGACGTGTGTACGGTACCTTTAAACGGAATAAACACGAGATGAGGCGTTAAAATATATATGTTCCAACGCTTTCTCTCGCAATTATATCGTTAGGTAGTTATACTGTATATAAATCGCGAGCATCAGGAAGATGCTATTAATATGCGGACGGTTGAAATCGCTTTTAAACGTGCGTTAGATTTTTGCTTTCACTTTCGATATTAGCAATAACACGTACTCTGTTCAAGGAGCGGTAGTACTTACCACACAATTTTACAAGATTAGATTAGGACTTTAGGATCCGCAAATAATTCGTCATCATCCTATCAGTCATCTCTCCTTACTCTGTTTATGTGGTAAGTGAATTTTTATGTATTGTAATCTAACAGGCTAACGCTAGCGAGCGGCTAACCATGTCCGTTTAGTCGCTCCTTAGAACTCGTTATTTGTTTTTCTTGCCTTTCATAATATGGACGGGTTCACTATTCGGGCACATTCCTACTCCAACCAGTTTAGGCTGGCTTCAGATGATTTCCAAATTACAGTTAATAATTCATGCATTTTTCAAGCGTTTATGCTCAAACATTAAATTCAAAACCACTACTGCCTATCCTTTTTCTTTCCGTAAGAGTGGGCTCGGCCATTTATAAATTTTATGTGCGCTGCTTCCGGTCTCATCCAGGTCCAGCTATATTTAGCTGTACAAAACAGTGTTTTGCTGCTTGATTTTGCAAACTGGTGTCTCTTATCATATTATTTTAATGTATTATCTTAATTATAAACACACTGGTTTGTAGTACAAACAGTTTTACTGTTTACTGCACGTTCTTATTCTTCACGTTATAGGCAGTGTTGGGGGTAACGCATTACAAGCAACTCAAGTTACGTAATAATATTACTTTTTCAAAGTAACTAGTAAAATAACAAGAAAATATCTGAGTTACTTTTTTTCAAATAAGTAATGCCAGTTACTTTTCCCCCCATTTATTGCTCTCCTTTCCCCATGTTGAGAGAAATCGGGAGTAAGATGTTAGTTCTAGAGTAAATGTGAACATACATTAATTCATCTCACTCACAAAAACAGATTTAGTGTTCCTCAAAATGAATAAAAACAGTGAATCTCAACCCAGAATATGACGCAAACCTGCAATAATTGAATATGTTAAATAATACAAAAATTCCTTTATGCATTTAATACCATTTTATTAACCGATGTCTTCGCTGCCGACCTTCGATGATCCAATTCAACTAATAAGCAAAAATTACTCAAGATAATCTAACATTTGTTTTCCTTTTTTTTTTATTGCTGAAGAGTTGATATTTTTTCTTCTGCCGTCTGCTGTACAGACGTGAATTTACTTTTCTCAAAGCCTGAGGCTTTCGGTGTGAAAAGGCTTTTACATTTGCCAAAAATAGAACTTTTTATATTAAAAACAAACAAGCAAGCCCTGCCCAGATTTAAAAAGTAACGCAAAAGTAAAGTAACGCATTACTTTCCATAAAAAGTAACTAAGTAACGTAATTAGTTACTTTTTTTAGGGAGTAACCCAATATTGTAATGCATTACTTTTAAGTGTAACTTTCCCCAACACTGGTTATAGGGGATAATGAACTGGAAGTGTCGCCCATTTCTGCGTTCAGGAAAAAGGTGGATAGGTCTCCCTGTCTTCATGTTTGCTGCATAGTGCTTTCACAAGGTCATCCATAGAAAACATAACATGTCCTTCGAGGACAATTGGTATAAATAGGTACCCCAGGCTCCAAAGGAGCGCTGGCTGAAGTCCAGACCTGCACAAAAACGGAAGGTGACAGTCACCTCTCTAACACCAGACCTGAGAAAGTGACATTGCTGATGCTTTTGCTGCGATTGTGTCTGTCGCACGGCTAATGATTTATTATTGGTACCTGCAGAAAGCTGGCTGATGGATATGTGCAGGTTGTGGGATATTACCAGCCGCTCATGTGGGACGAAAAAAGATTAGAGGTGGATAGGAATGGATGCAAAAGCCTTTTCTAGCCAGAAAGAATCTAAAAAGAGTTTCTAATAAATGGAAATCCAAAACTCCTGGAATGATTATAAGACTATCCTCGTTTTGATGTGATTAAGCTTGTTAATCCAACCCAAGAGTGCTGGAAGAGGACAGAGTTTAAAGGCGCATGCAAACACAAAGCAGCTGTTTTGGCCCCATTCTGCCGTTCATGAAAACTGTTATTCATTTGATTTATTTATTTATTAAAAAAATTCACATTTCTTTTATAGATGCAGCCTGAGTCGTCAAGCTGTTTGGGGCTTATTGCTACGCTCCTGCTTTTCGCAGAAAAGTGCACGGTGCAATGAAAGTATTTATGAGATTAACTTACGGCAAAACAGAAACAATCGCTCTCACATCCACTTTTCTCTGAAAGTTTAAGTATGGTACTGTTTTTTAGGCATGTTGTGGCATTACCTGATTTGCATAATTGCTTCAGTGAGTTGGTGCTAAAACAACACAAATGAACAACGCAGTCAGTGGACGCATTTTTGAACATTAATTGGGTGGATAATACAGTAAATGTCGGCATTCGCGGTCAGCTTGTCTGTTGCAAGGTTGACAGGATGTTGCGGTTACCATGGTGATGCATCTGCTCTGGTAATGTGGGCCTTAGGATTTGAGAGGAATTCCATAAAGTGATTTTCTCCTACTTTTCATTAAAAGCTGATTGCATTGGGATAGACTCATTTAAAAGCTTATTAGAGTGAAGCCTGAGGAGAAGATGAAATGTAATGAATTATGTTCTGTCAGTCATATCTTTTCTTCACCTCTGTCTGCACTTATTGAAATACTCACTCAGATTGGCTTGGCTTGTCAGAATGAACTGTAAATGTAGGAAAAGAACATACTGTAGTTTTTCCAGGCTCTCACAGGTCATCTTTTCCTTAAGAGGAATTGGTTTTGGACAGCTGATGTGACACTGTCCTGTCTGGAAAAAGCAGTAATGAACTAAATTTGCATTTCCTAAAGGAAATACCAGTGCTGGAACATGGCAAATGAATAATGTAAAATTTTTAGATAATTATAGAATATAGGCCTTGGTGTGTACATAAAAAAGTCTTTTAGAATCTGTTTTCTGTTGTCCTGACAGTCAGCATGCTTATTCAACAATCCAATAAAACAGGAAAAAATATTAAATATTTAATATTTAAAAAAATTACTTTGCTACTTTATTTCATGTACTTTTTTCAAAGAAGATGCATTTATTTGATTCAAAGCACAGCAAAAACAGTAACATTTTGAAATATTTTTACTATTTAAAATAACTGTTTTCTATTTGAATATACTTTAAGATGTAATTTATTCCATGTTGAAAACAGTGGATTTTTTTTTTTTTTTTTTTTTTTTTTGGATGAATAGAAATATATCTGATAATATCTGAAATAGAAATCTTTAGTTTCATTCTAAATGTCTTTATCATCACTTTTGATTAATTTAAAGCATCCTTGCTAAATAAAAGTATTCATTTCTATAATTTATTTCCAAAAAAAAAAAAAATTCAAAAAAATTATACTGACTCCAAGCTTTTGAATGGTTGAAATGTTACAAAAGCTTTTAATTTCAGATAAATGCTGATCTTTGGATCTTTTCATTTATCAAAGAATCCTGAAAAAAAAATGTACTGAACTGTTTTAAATATTGATAATAATAATAATAATAATAAATGTAGCTTTAATCACAGGAATAAATTACATTTTAAAATATATTCAAATAGAAATCAGTTATTTTAAATAGTAAAAATATTTCACATTACTGCTTTTGTTGTATTTTGGATCAAATAAATGCAGGCTTGGTGAGCAGATAGGAATTATTAAAAAAAAAAACATTAGAACTCTTACTGTTCGAAAACGTTTGACTGCTAGTGTAAATATTTTAATTGTATTAATTTATTAATTGTGTGTGTGTGTTAGACTAAAATACTAAAATTGAATAAAATTAAAAGAATTAAAATAAAGTCTAAAGAAATTAAGAAAAAATAAATTACTTTATTATGATTTTAAAAAATATATTAAATAGAAAAAGATAAAAATTGATAGTTGAATTTTAAAAAAGTGTAACCAGGATAGTTAAGACTATCAGACTATCAGTATATTGCTGTCATGCAAGCTCTGCACTATGATGTTTATCTTTCTTTCATATCAGGTCCAGATATAAAGAAATCCCTGTGTGTACATGGTTAGGCCTGCAAAATCCAGTTTATCCCGAGCTGAACCTTCTCAATATGTGAAGAACCTATATTATATTGGTTTATTTTTAGTTTCAGCTTCCATCGCACCCTTCCAGTTCTTAATCTCCTCTCATCTCGAGACACAGGGCAACAGGTGAGGCTTCGAGATACTTCACGCGGCCTCATTTGCACTGATGGCAGATTGCAATCAACAGGTCAGACGAATAATTAAAGAGGGAAAAGGATGGAGGGGACGAAATGATGAAGAGGAGATGAAATGATTATAAGCATTGTGCTGAACGCAGGTTTAAGCTTTGGAGGAATATCCTCATCAACACCACCATCATCATCACCTTCGTCCATCTTAATGATTGGTGTTTGTATGAATGATGCTTCCTCTCAGCTAATCAGGAGTATGCACGAGTACCCTCGCTTTCCCGAGCGTTTAATCAGGCCTAATCAGCGTTAAAAATCCGCTCGCCTTCTACTAGTGTACGTGTTCGCAGTCTCACCAAGCAGCTCAGAAAAACGTGTTTGATATTTTATAGGCTGAACAAAGCCAAATATGACATTTCTTAAGCTTATTTTTCTCTCATGAACAAACTTGACTTTCTTCGGAAAAACAAGCCAGACATTTCCATCCTTTTTAGCTCGCTGAGTGATTTGCCACCGTCCGAGCGAGAGCAGCAGGAGTGTCCTTTATGCCAATGGCTGGTGTATCATTGACCCGTGAATTGTATTTGCTGATAGGTCACCATCTGTCACCCTGGACCAGATGAGCAGACTTCATGACGGAAAATGTTATCACTGAAATGGCAACATGTGGATTGAGGAAAGTTTTGGGAGCTACAGGACAATTGGATCCCTGGAGACAAAAAGAGCCCCATTAAACAGATCATTTTTTCCTTTGCTGAATTCTGTCGAAAGCCATTCTCACTGAGCTCTGACTGGCATCGCTGTTAATGAGAAAACGAGATCCACAAAGTCAATAATCTTAATCAGGTGGAGCTATTTTGAGAATAAGGCTGAGAAGCCGGGCAATGTTAAAACCATTGACGCTTAATGAAGTTTAAAAGGATTCGTAGAGCCGCAGCGACTGGGAATATGTCGCAACTATTCTGTTTATGAAGTTAAATTGATGTCTTTGATGGAGGAACATGCAATCAGGGGTTTTGGATTCTTGTACATTTGAGTAATCAAACAAAAACAAAGAAAGAAAATCAAGCCTGGCTCAGTGGAAAAAATGAGCCTATTGCAACATTTCTGCGAAATGATATTCCGATTAGTATTGTTACTTTTTGTGCATTTCGCAACACTTTCAATGTGAAATGTCCTGTGAGTGACGCTAACTGTCTGTTCATTTTTATCTGAAACAGGTAATATGAATCTGGCTGTGTTTTATTACGTTGGTTGTTTCAGCTATCCGGTAACTAGGGTTAAAAGGTCAATACTCTGTCGCGTTTGAAAATAGCATAACAACTACACTAAGCTCTACTGTAAACCTAACCAAGTATTTACATTTTAGTCTTTAAGTTCTTTTAAAGTCTTTAAGCTCTTTCATTGTGTTCTCGTACCCAATTGCTTGACATTGCAAGTGCTGTACCGGGTGAGCTACTGAGCAAGTTTACCAAGTCAGAAATGCCATTTATGTAGCTGGTTGTGTGGTGCAAACATCAAAATGTACTAGTTTAGAAATGATGCACTGCATGACATAACATAGTCTCAGGTAACAAATTTAGGTTATAAAAACATTGTGGGAACATTGTTTTGAAATGTTTCTAAAACATTGAAATGTCCAGTTGTCTTGTGACGACTGTAACGCAATTTAACGGTTAAAAATTTTTTTTTACAAAATTTTACTAACTTTATTTTCAGCCAAAAGTTTTGGTTTACAAAATATATTTGTGTGTACTGTGTAGATTTATTATGTATATATAAATACACACACTTACAGTATATTTATTTGAAAATATTTACATGTATTAACATGTATATATTTGTATTCATATAATTAATATTAAATATAGATATATTTAATATATAAACATAAAATATTTTTCTTAAATATCTACATGCATGTGTGTGTATTTATACAGTACACACACACATATATTATCAAAACTTTTATTTAGGATGCGATTAATCACGATTAATTGTAATATTTTGAAAAAAAAAAAAAGTAAATTTTCTTGTTTATAATGTTATTTAAGGTTATAAAACATTATTGAGAATGTTCATGAAGTCCAAATAACATCATAAGGATGTTGTTTCTCAGAATGATCAAATGATCAAATATTAATAAAGAATGTTCCCTGTTAGCTGGGGTATCGTTCAAGGAACCATGCATAAAGTCTTTATTAAAGGGATCCTGGGGTATTTAGATGTGTATGGTTTAATATAATGTAAATAATGTCTCTTACTGAAGTATGTAGTAGTAAACCCATGAAAGATTTACGTTATTTTAAAAAAATCCACATTGTTTTATTCATATTTTGAAATGGTTGCACTCTGTGAGCTAGTGGTGCTATCTGTTGCCATTTTTACTGCAACGCAACTGGGAAAATAAAATACTGATATGATGACCACAGCTACTGAAAGAGCTTACAGTTGGCAATGGATATAGGCGTAGGCTTAAACCAAATGCTGTACCATTGATTTTTCCCCACAAGGAGTCTAAACGCCCCCTGATATCGAGTGAAATCCGCGCTGAGAAACTCCTTTATTGGCTGCGGCGTCGTGACAAGCATCGACATGTTTACATCCTGCCAGGATGGCATCTAGCGTTTCTTGTCTCTGCGGTTTGTAAAAAGCCTCAAAGGCATCAAGGCTAAAGTGGACAGAACAAAGATGTGGATCTTTAGGAAGTTTTATTTATCCCATTATTTTCTCCTCTTCTTATCACTAAAAAAAGCAGTGAAGACTTGCATTACAACCAAAAGCCTCACAATGTAGCATCGTATCAGTGTTTTATTTTCCAAGTTGTGTTGTGGTAAAAATAGCAACAGATAGCGGCAGTAGCTCACGAGCGCAACCATTTCACGTCATCGAAATAATGGCACCCCCCATAGTCCAAAATATGTATAAAACAATGTAGATTTTTTTACATAACATAAATCTTTCATGGGTTTTCTACTATATATTTCAGTAAGAGACATAATTTACGATATATAAAGCCGTACACGTCTTTTACAAGAAACCTGGGTTCACTTTAATCAGTAATCTCCATTGAGTGTATATTGAAGAAAACAATGAACAGAAGACTGTGATTAGTTACCTTTTTCTGAAATACAGTTTTGTTGCATTCACACGGACAAGTCGCTGATTTGGTCGTTCATTTCGAGAACCAACCTGAGGTGGTTCTTTGCCCAGGCTTTTAATTTCAGCAAGAAATTCAATTATGATGCTGTGTTGACGCAATTAAGATGATTTGTACGCAGGCACTTGTTTACCCCTCGTTCTTGGCCGAAAGGTTTCCATGGTGACAACTGGCTAATGTCGCCCCTGTTGAAAAGCTTCAGTTGTTCTTGAATATTCAATCATTACATGAAGCAGCAGGACCAAAGGCCCGACCTTCTGTCAGAGAGGAAGTGGCCCTCCTTATACTGAACGATTCATGCTTTTGACAAGGCTTTTCATACGCCTCGTTGTTCCAAGTCCTATTCGATGATGTCCTCTGAGATGGCAGATGGCATTTGGATTTCCACCGTTTTCAGAGAGCCTGATCGCTAGCGCCAGAGATTCCATGATGAATGTACCGCGAACACAGAGACTGCGAAAGAGGTCAAGTGCTCTGAGAGAAGTGAACAGCTTCTCAGAACGAGCCGGCTGTTAAGGGTCGGAGTAAACATGACAGGGTGGCAGATCACTCAGACTCGGCGGTGTAAATCTCTATGCTCTGAATGAGGATGTTTAAGGCTCGACGAAGCTTAAAAGCGAGCGATAGCACATTCGAAGTGATAATCATTAATCTGCTCTTAATTCGTCTTAATCTTCTTTGCTTCTGTTACAACACAAGTGGAAAGCAAATAGGCGGCTGTTGTTTTATGCTGTTAGGGAAAACAGAACATTTCGAGGCCAGTCGTTCAAGCTCTCAAAGGCATTTGTCTTGATGCAGACACATTTGTTTTGGTTCGGTTTGCTATCTCTGAAACCTCCACTGAAAGTTTCAAAAAAGAGTGATAACCTTGGGTTTGAGTTTCAGGTGTCCTCCAGCAGTAGAATAAACAGAAACTCTAACTTGGGCTCGCGGAAGGAATTTATGTATCTGGCTTCAATACAAAGAGACTGCCTGATAAGACCAGCAACGATCAGGAAGATTTGTGGAGTGAGAGAGCAAGGGAGAGAGAGACATTCTGAATGTGTTTGCCCGTGCAAAGCATCCTATGATAAAGCACTGGCGCCTGGCATCTGTGTAAAATATATTTGCTTATAATAGTAGATCTAAAATCAATATCAGCATTCTTCTCGCCATAAATTCTGCCTTTGTACATGAATGCACTATTTGTTTTTTAGCTGCTTGGCTCACCAAATCACAGCAGTAGATTACAAACAGCTTGCTATAAATACAGTATAGACAGAAACCAGAAACTCAAGCCAATTCCCAAAAATAAGAAAGAAAATATTCAGGGAGGGTTGGCAAATTGTGCCCACTGATATTTTTACATTCTCTCTGCAGTGTCTTGGGAATCATACACATTAGGTAATGGTGCATATGTATCTACAAAATATCTAATGTTCCTGTAGCTCAAACAGTAGAGCTCACACGTAAAGGGTTCGATTCCCTGCCGTTTAAAAGTTTGGGGTTGGTAAGCTTTTAAAAATTTATTTAAACATTTATTTGATCAGAAGCACAGCAAAAACAGTTTTATTGCATAATAAATTATCTGTTTTTTGTGGAAGTCCATTTCTGCCACTGAATAAAAAATAAAAAAGGTAATTGCGACTTTTGATCTCACAATTCTGACTTTTTTTCTCACAGTTGTGAGTTTACATCTCTGATTTTTTTTTCACAGAATTTCATGATACAAGCTCACAATTTTGACTTTTTTTCTTAGAATTGAGATATAAACTCACGTTTCTGAGAAATGAAGTAAGAATTGCATCATATAAACTTGCTATTGTGAGTTATAAAGTCAGAATTGCATGAAATAAATTCGCAACTGCAAGAAAAAAGTCGGAATTGTGAGATACAAAGTCGCATTTGCAAGAAAAAAGTCAGAATTGCAAGTTATCTCACAATTCTGAGTCTGACTTTATACCTCGGAATTGTGAGTTTATATCACGCAATTCTGAGAAAAAAAAATCAGATTGAATGAAAAAAGCCAGAATAGTGAGATATAAACTGGCAATTGCGAAAAAATGTTTAGAATTGTGAATTCTAAACTTGTAATTTTGAGAAAAAAGTCAGAATTGTGAGACACAAACGTGCGTTTGCGAGAAAAAAGTCAATTGTGAGACAAACGTTCGTTTGCAAGGGCATTTCCGAGAACCATTCCTGCCCCAGCTTAAAGGGATAGTACACTTAAAAATGAAAATTCAGTTAATATTTGCTAATGCTCATCAGTCATTTGTGTGATTCTCTCAGTGGAATACCAAGGTAGCCTTGTTTGTATACTCGGAATTGCAAATTTATATCTCGCAATTGCGAAAAAAATAGTCTGACTTTGTTACTCACAATTGTCAGTTTATATCACGCAATTCTGAGAAAAAAGTCAGAATTGTGAGTTTATATCTCGCAATTCTGAGAAAAAGTCAGAATTTCAGGATATAAACTCGCAATTGCGAGAAAAACGTCAGAATTGCAAGTTATAAAGTCAGAATTGCGAGAAAAAAGTCAGAATTGCAAGTTATAAACAAATGCAAGAAAAAAGTCAGAATTGTGAGATACAAACTTGCGTTTGTGAGAAAAACGTCAGAATTAAGAGTTATAAACCCGCAATTGCGAGAAAAAAAGTCAGAATTGTGAGATACAAACTTGCATTTGCAGGTTATATAGAATTGCTAGTTATCTCACAATTCTGACTTTTTTTTACTCTCAATTGTGAGTTTATATCACGCAATTCTGAGAAAAAAGTCAGAATTGTGAGTTTATGACTTGCAATTCTGATTTCATAACTCGCAATTGACAGTTTATATCTTGCAATTCTGTCTTTATAAATAATTGCAAGTTTTTACCTCACAATTCTAACAAAAAAAAGTCAGAATTGTGAGATAAGGTCACAATATTTTTTTTTTTTATTCAGAGGTGGAAACAGGCTTCCATAATTTCTATTTTAATATATTATAAACATAACTTATTCATGTGAAGGAAAAGCTGAATTTTCAGCAGCTATTACTTCAATATCACATGATCCTTCAGAAATTTTCTGCTTAAGAAATATTTCTTATCACTGCTTTAGGCAAGCTCAAGTCCTGGCTTGTTGACCTTTCCAAACCTTTTCCTCTTTCTTCACTCCATTGCTTCCCGTCTCCCTTTGAACTGTCTTGTCAAAGTCAAGGCAAAACCCCAAAAAATATATCTTTAAAAAATGTTATTCTATGATTCATGATGCACAATCTATAATAAGCCAGATTTACATAGGATGGAGGAGTGTTTACACTGAGAATGTCAACGACATAAAATACTAATAGCGAAATACTAATAGTGCTCATCTACTTAATGCATTTTGCATTTGGTTTAACCTTGACTGAGGTATTTATTAAATATGTTTCAAAGGCTGCAGGCACATCAGTAGCTTTGACCTCAAAATTTCAGCCACAATCTTTGTTCCAAACAACAATCATAAATCTTTGGACAGAGATGCTTCATTTACACTGCACTTTTAGAGATTGTTATGCTGATGTAGCCCCTGCTGTTTGTGGGTAGTTGGCATTTTCTGCCTGGGTCTTCACTATGAATTTGATGCATCGCTTTGGGGTCCAGATAATAGGAACTTTAAAAAGGCGTCCATTATGTTGACTCAAATGGTGAGAAGAAGAAAAGCTGGATAAACGATAAAATGTCAGTCAGATGAAGGGGGGATGCTTTCATTTCATCCACAGCTTTTCAAATAATATACCAATTCATTACAGTCAGATTACCGTCCTGGATAACCAATGATTGGCTGGGGTTTTGAAGCTCTCAGTGCTGAATATGAAGACGCCAGACAATGAATCCTCATGGATGAAGGTACGAGATGATAGAAAATGTCATGAATGGCTTGATTAGGGTTAAAATTCTCTGGCATTATTATTGAACCCTGTTATGAGATGCCGATTTCAGTCTGGTGGATGGCTATAAAAAGACCATTCAGACATGTGGGCAGCTTACTGGTCACAGCCACTGATATGGGGCCTCAATTTCGGAGACATAACCTCTTGGTCGAGTCCTATTTACACCGGCATTAATGGAGCTGTCGTGTCTTCTCATCTCTTTGACATACACACAATACCTGTTGTCAAACTGCTCCAAAATTGCGGCCCACCTGGCTTTGAGAATAAGCTTGTCATAGAGTGGTCTGGTTGGAGAGATAACACTACGGAAACTGTCACCGGGCTGGCTGTCACGACCGAGGCCGTAGTCATCCGCAACTGCACCCGCACAAAAAAAGGTCCGGCAAACACAATGGCCTTCCCGTCTGTGGTCTGTGACGAAGAGGTGAAGCATAATTAGATCAGCCAGCTGGATGTTTTCCTCTGAATGCTGGATGGAAGTTCTATGACTAAAACAGAGAATATTGAAAAAAGTTGCTGTAATTTGGTTTTCCTGCTGCCCTTGTTTTTATGCTTTGTGGAAAGTGGCATTTCTCTTCATTTTTCAGTATTAGCGGATGACATTTTACAGCTGCATTTAATCTTTGGAATTACACACAATGACTGAAGTCTGCTTTTGCACCAGCAGTGCATAAGTGAAATGAACCGAGAACCATTCCTGCCCCAGTTTAAAGGGATAGTACTCTTAAAAATGAAAATTTAGTTAATATTTCCTAATGCTCATCAGTCATTTGTGTGATTCTCTCAGTGGAATACCAAGGAAGCATTTGGACTATTGTTATGGTACTTTTTCTTCCCCTTTTCATAGTTCGATAGATGTGGTCTACAACTTTATATGGTGTACGAAAAACTACAGTTGTGATTGTATTTCTTGTAACTGTAATTTTATATCTTTCTAGCCCACAATGTGGTTTTCCTTCCATCCATCCATCCATTTTAAAAACCACTTGTCCCTTCTAGGGGGACAGTGTGGTTATATGTGACTTTATAACTTTCTGTTGTAGCTCTCAACACATCTCGAAATGTGCCCTTATATCTGAAAATTGGACTTGGTATCTTCTAGTTGCGACTGTATATATCAAAATGTGAATATTTATCTCCAAATTGTGACTTTATAGCTCTAAATGTGTCTTACTATCTCATAATATGTCAAAATGACTATGACTAAATGACTTGAGAGTGACTTTGTATCTGTGATTATATATCTCCCAGTTGTAACTTTATATGCGCAGTGTGGCTTTATATCTCAAAATATGACTTCAAATGTCACAATGTGGCTTTATATCTCAAAATATGACTTTATATCTGTCAGTGTGGCTTTACATCTTAAAATATGACTTCATATCTCATTGTGGCTTTATATCTCGAAATATGACTTCATATCTCACAGTGTAGCTTTATATTTCAAAATATAACTTCATATCTCACAGTGTAGCTTTATATTTCAAAATATAACTTCATATCTCACAGTGTAGCTTTATATCTCAAAATATGACTTTGTATTTCACAATGTGGCTTTATATCTCAAAATATGTATTTATATCCCACACTGTGACTTTGTATTTCAAATTATGACTTCATATCTCAAAATATGATTTTATATCTCATTGTGGCTTTACATCTCAAAATATGACTTTGTATCTCACAATGTGGCTTTATATCTCAAAATATGTATTTATATCCCACACTGTGACTTTGTATTTCAAATTATGACTTCATATCTCAAAATATGATTTTATATGTCATTGTGGCTTAATATCTCAGAATATGACATCATATCTCACAATGTGGCTTTATATCTCAAAATATGTATTCATATCCCACACTGTGACTTTGTATTTCAAATTATGACTTCATATCTCAAAATATGATTTTATATCTCATTGTGACTTTATATCTCAAAATAGGACTTCATATCTCACAATGTGGCTTTATATAGTATTACTTTACATATATCTTACATTGTGATCTCATGTTTACCTTATTCTACCTTATTCTTTTTTGTTCCATAAAAAAAATAAAATAACAACAGCACATTGATTTTTAATGACATGTGTGTAGAGCTGTCATAAACGTAAGCTATAATGAGAACCAGTTTAATTCGCCTGGTGTCAGTTTAACATATTTACGAGGAATACATATTTTCTTGCTCCAAAGAATACTGCTCTTTCACATTACCATAAATTACCATACCAGCCTCTGACCTGTGCACTAAAAAGAAGGAGCATGCTGAAATAGGCCAAGTGAAGCATTCACAAGCATCATGAAAATGATCAGACATTACATGACCCCTACATTCAGACTGCCAGCAGAATAAAAGCAACAGTTTATCCTGCTCTGGGTTTCAGTCTTGCTGTCGGAGTACTCAGAAATATTGGGCCTTTAATGAGGAAATAGTGACTCACATCCGAGGGCTTGTGGGGTCAGTCTCATGTTGAAGCCCATTGTAGCTGGCAGAACTCAAGTTCATTGTATGAAAACAAACATTAACCTTTAATAACCTTAGAGTGGGAAAGAGAGATATGAGAATTTGATTTCGTCAGGTCTTTCGCACCTTAAAAAAACGCTCTTGATTATTAACTCATTCTAATAACCAAAAAAAGTTATTTGTGCTACACATTATTATTTTTCCTTTTGTAGGATAATAGTTTGGTTGTATGATTAAATATAGCTCCAGTATTGAAGACATGCACTCTCTTCCCCCAGTATTAATCATTATTATGAGAATTTGAAGATCATCGTGTTTAATATTGAGCTGCTGTGTGTTTTTTTTGAAGTTCACTGACAGAAATGACTCAGTAGTCTAAGGAGCGCCTGGCAAATACCGAAAATTTAAATCTCCTACGCACTCCAACAACATACAAACAGACTCAGCACTTTAATAATGCAAAACACGGCTTGCATCCAGCCATCAGGCTATCATCCAATAAAAAAAGATTTATTTAGAGAAAGTTCAAAAAATGATAGAGGTTTGATTAAAAGGATTTTCAGTCGGCATTACAAGTTGTATCCAGTAATACAGGCTTAATGCCAGTGCTGAGGATGATTCTGTTAAAAACAGGAGGGAGTAAATCCTTTGTTTATCAAACATTTGAGTTTGGCTGGAGACTGTGAACATCTTTGACAACATTTGTTCCACCCCTCTATTAGTTTGTTTACAGAAAGTTAATTTAGTTGGAACCAAATGAAGCACACTTCGCAGGATGTTTTAAATTAGAGTTTCACTTATGAAAATTTGAAATCTGTTTTACAAACAACAACTTTTTAATTTCAGTGTCGACATGCTCCTGTTGTTCCTGAACTAATCTCTGGAGAACAAGCGAGTGCGTGGACAGTTAGCATAGCATGTTTTAATTATATCTACAGTAAACGTGCCTAATGATGGCTTGCATACTGGAGTGCAAAAAAGCTGATTTATTAATCTGCATTAGTAATGGAGCATGGAACATTGCAAGAGATAATATTTCAATTTAAACACAGTGCCCTTGGGCACTCCTCTTCTCTGAACATTAAACATGCAACAATTTAGCAAAGTCGTGCATTTTCAGTAGCAGCAATAACTTTCTGCCGTCAGCTGTCAGAAACATCATTTAAAAACCCAGTAGCAAGCAAACTATGCAGGGTTGATTAAATTGTCTAATCATGAAGAAAAAGTAATGAGGTTGTGACATACAAACCCAGTCCAGAACAATCTAAAGAAACATGCTGAGTTTGAAGCATCCTGAATTGGCTGAATAATATATATACATTAAATAAAAGAAGAAAAGCAGATAGCAAATCTAAGAGAACAAGTATATGTGGAGCAGAGGGTCCATGGGGAAAAGATGGGTAGATAATTGCTGTGTTCGTGAAAACAAGATCACAGAGCACCCATCCAAAAACGCTGTGAGAGGCAGTCCTTGACACGCTTACTACAAAAGAGTGAATGAAAGTGCTGCTCTCAAGTGAAAAGAATATACAATTTCACTCTTTCCCAATCACAGCTACTTGCAGAGCACAATAGCGCAATGAAAAGGGGCCTGAATATAGACCGGTGCATAGAGCACTGCGGCTTTGTTCCAAAATCTAGTAAGCTGACTAGCTAGACAGCATTTTAAGATGTCATAGGTACACTCTAGACTCAAAGGCTAAGGTAAGATAGCACATTTTGTCCAAAAGCTGAAGCCACATTGCTAAAACGCAATGCGATAAGCTCAGTGATCATAACTTTGATTGTAAATATACAGTACTTTTTGTATGGTGTGCATGCTGTATAAAGTCTAACAAAGTTGCTTTTCAACTCAGTTTTCATTTCAGTTAGGAGGCTGGCTTCGACTCTTCGTACATTGACTCTGACAGTGATTTGCAGTGACAGAGCGACCTTAAGTCATTCATTTTCAATGGGAGTTGGGATTTCTGAAGCCATGCCAAATCCTAAGCTGTGGTTAAAATTGCCTCCATACTCTGTCGTCAACAGCTAAATCATACGTAAGTTCCTTTTTAATTATTTTAAATGGTTTAATTAGGGTTTATACAAGGTAGTATTTTAAAACGATTTTACTACTGGAGATTGAAATTTACAATGCAAGTGTGGCTGCCTTTCGGTCTCCAAATTCGTTCTCCAAATTTAGCTATGCTAAATTGCACTAGGCTTGGTATATTGCATTGGTTGATATGTAAATGAGCATCAGATCTGTGTTCTTTCATTTGCGCGTTGTTAGTAAATCACCCGCAAGCCCAACGGCACTGTTTTGGAATTGCGCTCTCGAGCTAATTTGCCCTGTTTAGTCAAACTGGCCCTTAGTGTTTAGAATTTAGAATTCACTCAGTCATTTTTATTCACTCATTCAAGAGTAGACTAAAGTAGGGAATAGTGAATGAGGGTTTAGCTCAGAATGGAGTCTTCCTCAGAATTGAATGCTAAAATGAGATGGACAGGAAGGTCCACACATGGTTACATAACTTTCAAACCAAACCAAGCTTTCTTTTTTATGGGCTTTTTATGCCTTTATTTGGACAAGACAATGTAGAGTAGACAGGAAAGCATTGGGTGAAGAGAGAGGGAAGTGGGATCGGTAAAGGACCACGAGCCGGGATTCGAACTCGGGTCGTCGTGAGCGCTGTTGCGCTGTATGTCAGCACACTAACTGCGAGGCTGTTGTCGCCAACCCAAACCAAGCTTTCTGTTGGTTAACGAGGTGAATCCACATGACTATCCCTTACGAAAATTAACCATGGTTTTATTATAGTAAAAGTGTTTTTTTGGCATATTGACTTCCATTTGTGTAACCACAGTTTTTCTACAAATACCATGGTTAAATTGCAGTTAGTGTAGCAAAACCATTGTTCATTTGTGGTTACCATATTTTAACTACACCATGTTTTTTTTGTTTTTTTTTAAAGTGTAGTAAAACCATGGTTCATTTTTATAAGGGTAGCTTGAACCTGTTGGGAAATCTGCGTGTGGAAATTTTTCGACCTCATGCTCCAATTCCTCTAGAAAAGCCGAAAATTTGTCGAACAACACTCTTAAAAAAAGTTTTTTTATTGACATGAAGAACCATGGAAACTTTCAAATGCAAAAAGGTTCTTTAGATTTTTAAAATGTTCTTGAAAATGGTTCTTTTAGGAACTGCTCACTGAAAGGTTCTTTGGGGAACCAAAAATGATTCTTCTCTGCAAAAACACCCTTTTGGAACCTTTATTTTTAAGAGTGAGCGGTAAATGCAGCTGCACCTTATTTGCAGCAACTTACATGCTGTGTGCAACCACAAATAGTCTTCACATCATACAAGTTTCCACCCACATGGTCATGGCACAAAAATACTTTATTAAAGTCTTTATATTATCTGATTTTGTATTAATACTGCATGTCTGTGGTCTCCTAGTGGTTAAAATTATGTACAGTTTAGCATTTTGTAAACAATTTTCAACCAAACAAAACATAATTCCTTTATCTCCGAAATATATATATTTTTGGCTTGCATGATCTATTTCTATTCTATTCTGTTCTATTTTCTATTGTGAACTGGAAGTTGCGCAGAGGATTGTGGGTGATTGGACAACATGAAGGATAAACTTAATGCATACATCAAAACAAGCTGAACGAAGGACATGAAACAAAGGCTGCCCTTCGAGAACCCTTCAAATTGAGACGGCCTTCGGTGTTTGACGGCCTTCTCTCGATTGAGACGCGTTCTCATTTTTCATGGGTTGTTTATTGGATGCCTGACTATAAGTGATTGAAATAATCTATATTTATTAGCAATCTTGTGGCGCTGTTTAGAAAGTATTGCAGCAAACTCTGTGACTGCTTTATGTTGCATTTGTCTTAATTTTAAAACAATTAAGTAAATAACTAGACTTAATATACTAAATACTTAAGGCAAATTAATAATTATGCCTTAAATATATAAAGGAAATTTTTCCTTTGTTTACGGAAAACCTTAAGTTAACAAGCTAATAGCTTTTCCTTCTACAGTATCTTAATATAGTGCTAATTTGATTTTAAAAAAAAGCTCTTAATTAGCTAGAAAAAATATCACGGTTACATGCTACGTTTTTAATCAGGTACATAGGAAGGAGGATAAGATTTTGCAACAGGATAGAATCTCGCATGACACCAATAACATGATTGGAGCTCAACTTGATGCAAATGAGCAGTGATCTGCTGTCCAATTCAGCCTACTAGCTAGCAACCAACAGCACAATGACTTGGTGGCATCCTGTGATTTAATTGCTGTCAATGTGAACACCAACATTTGGAAAGGTGCCCATGTAAGTTGTAGACAGCTCACTAGATTTTAGGAGAGAGATTCAATCTAGAGTTGAATGACGAGTTCTTGTCACTCTTGTAGATACACTGTATCAGAACACAAGTTCCGTTTCACCTGACAGTAGGTCTGTAGCCATACTGCCACACATTTGAAGTACATTAGTGCTAAGTGAAAAACAGAGTGAGAAAAAATAGCCCAGGCCTGGGATCTTTTCATGGCACATACAGCTACTGCCAGGTTTGTTTTAGTTACGGTGCTAAACAGAGAGACGGGCATGATGTTCCAGTCGGGCCCGTTTATACAAGCCGAGAGATAAGAGCCAAACGCGGGTCTGGACTCTCTCACCTCTTCCTCCTCCGCACGCATAGTCTGTGGATGCTTCGGGATACTTCGAGGCGATTTGCAATTCTGACCACTTATGTCATCGTGTTTACGAAAATTGCAGACATCTCAAACTATCTGTGTGAGTGCTAATGGGGAAAAGACTAAACTGAGGCTTTAATATGCTTACATTTACGGCACAGGTGATTACAGTAGACAGAAAATTCGCCGCTGCAATCACAAACTAATTTTTCAGCCTCAAGGACTTCAGTAGCCGAAAAAATGTCAACTAAACAGGAGCTTATATATGTATATAGGACCGTGTGCATGCTTTTAGATACTGATGTGTTTAATTTTTTAGTCATTGTATATGGCAGCAGTATGTTTTCCAGACATGCTCCCCCACTTTTGAGACCGAGAGCCGCGGAGACAGGATAGAACAAGACAGGGCGCTTGCCAGGTGGGTTAGCTGTGCGCAGAGGTCGTAAAACTTTAACATCATCACAATCTCTGGGGAATGTATGACCGCCCTTTATACTATGTCTACAGCTGGGAACGCGAATAGCACTCAGCAGTCAACTCAGAGGTCACCCGAGAGCCTGACTGGCTGGAAAGCTGTCGGGAGAGGACAGCATACTTTAGACCCCATAAAAGTTGCTATCTTAATAAATGTTAATAAAGCCTAAAAAGGTTATATTATAACAGTGCATGTATTTAAAGTATAAATGTGTGGTCACATTTTTGAAATTCTGCAAAAAAGGTCACATAGAAGTCATTTGTTCTAAACTGTTTGAGTTTGCTCTTCAAGCTTTCAAGACTTCCTGTGAATTTGCATTCGTTTTTTGTATTTCCGACACCATCTTAAACTAGTTTAGATCCTATTTGACCGGACGCAGACAGTTTGAATCTGTCTGAATACAGGTCTGATATTGGTTCAGTTTCTACTGGTATCCCTCAGGGCTCAGTTTTAGGCCCCTTACTTTTTAGTTTTAGGCCCCTTACTTTTCCTGCTTGGTCAACGCTTACGAAATTTGCGAAACAGTCTCTTGGCGCATCTAAAAACCAGCCTGATCTCATGACGAAAACGCACTTGTGGGAACTTTTTTGCAAGATGCGAAATTCGTATCAATAAGTACATATCACTTCAGTTTCCTACAGAAATGAACATTTGAAGCAGTAACACAGTGAACACTTGTAATCTAAAATGTCATGCTTGTGATTGCATTTTTGTGTCACATTCACTTTTGTTCATACTATATCAGGTAGGTTTAGATGTAGTTCAGATGGTATGTTGTTTTAAAACGTCATGAAGCATTAGAGTTATAGCACTACTCTATGGACATTTCAAGTCAGAACTACGGTGACACGTACAAACAAACGTCACATAAAATGTGCCATCTGTTCTGGGGGGAAAAATATCACTCTTTTAGCGCCTCTCAGTGGACATTTCACATCGAATATCTCACGAAACATACATGGTGGTATGTATTTCGTGTCTTAGCATTTTTCGTCATGAGATCAGGTTGAATACAGGTCTGATATTGGGCCAGTTTCTACTGGTATCCCTCAGGGCTCGATTGTAGGGCCCTTTTCTTTTTAAATCTTCATTTATTCCCGCTAGGTCAACACTGACAAAATTTGTGGCTCAATTTGAGAAGCACAGTCTCTTGCCGCATTTAAAAACATTTTTTGAGCTAGCTTATTGTTGATTGTGATAATCATTGCTGGTTCTTGTTTATTTTATCTACCTTTGCTCTTTTCAATTTATTTTGTATTTTTGTTCTAATTTTACATGTATATTGTTATATTGTAAATCACTTTGAGAAGCTCTTTTAAAGGCACTATAGCCATTAATATGATCCAAAATATTCTGGAAAAAGCATAATTTCATATTTCTTTCCCTCGTCTTAAGATAGCTTTTCTGTGCTAATCCAATAAAATGGGGAGCAAAGGATGTATTAGGTGTGTAATTGAAGCTTTTATTATTTTATTGTTGTGCTGCCGCTGATTATGGAAAATGTAGTTTTTTCATACAAGCCTGTTGCGTCATTAAAAAACTAAATGAAAAGTATTTTCTTTCATTGCTATTATTATCCAAAGTACAGAAAAAAATTACTACAGACTAATTGTGTGGTTAATATTAAAAATAAAGCTAAAGCATGATCATTACCAATTTGCTTTTACATTTTTTTTATTGACGCCCCCAAACTCAAAGTCAAGGGCTCCAAAAAAAGATTTGTGACACTGTGGGTTATTTAATGACTCGATAGCAGCTTAAATTGCAGAACAATTTGTAAAGCAACAAAATTCTGGATTTGCAGAGCCAAATGTGTAATTGTCATTTGGCGTCTTGAGGCATGAGAGTGCTGTATGCATAATTACTGTACTCTTGGTTGCTTTGGATACCGTAGATTCTCTTTAATATGTTCTATTAAGATCTAATAGAACACAGACTGATAGAGAATAAAACATAAGGCTTCCATTTGAGCAAAAATGATTTATTGCTCTTACAAAGAGCATCAGTGTCAGCGAAAACTCAGATACTGGTTTAAATTTGGATGTGGCTGAGCAACTTCCTCATTCTGGAAACCAAAGCATCATTTATGAGTTCTTCATGGGGGTGATGTCCTTGGAGAAAAATACCCTGTATTCATATTGACCGAACAACATGGAGCCGAATTTAAAAAAAACAGTTGCAGTTGTTCACTGCATCACTTTGCACTTTGAAATAAAACAAAGTCAGATTGCCTCCTACGCTGAGTTAAGAAGTGATTCTCTCATTGAAGTTGCCTGTGTGATAATGAGTCTGATCATTCATGCCAAATCATTTAATTTAATGAGCTAAATAATATATTTTAAATAAAAAATAAAACTATTTTTTTTGTAATGGGCCAGAGGCCAAAATTTCAAAAGATATTTTTCAAATCCAAGTACTGAAAAAATTACACGTCTGTTATTTTCTTTCTCATGTCCAATGCTGAGAAGATGTGTGGGCGTGTCCTGTGGGTAATGAAGGAACTGACCAATCAACACGCACCCCTCCTCAAACACCAATGAGAATGTTTTTGAAATTACTGCCAATTACAGACAGCAGGGTTTTTTTAAAAAGCCTCTTGAACACTTGCTTTCAGTGTTTTTTTTTTTGTTTGTTTTTTTAAATTTAATTACATTCTGTATTTGTGAAGCAATTTTTTAAAAGATTATGAAGACTTTAGAATAATATGTGAATTTATGTTCTTATTACATGTTTCCAAAGTTAATTTGACAGTTACTCTTTGTTTCACCCCATGTTTATTTGGTTTTGAACAGCCAAAATAGTCCTAGCATGTATGCGTTCAATAATAACCATAATCATTCAATAATAACCATAATCATGTCTAAAATCACACATTTCAGCGTTACTACTCTGCACAACATTCTGTTGCCAAAGATAAGATTTATTTTTGAAAAGAAATACATGAAACCTTCTGGCTGGGTAAATCAACCTCATCATAGACTCAGACTATCTGGCATTGCAGTAGTCCTTTTTTTTTTTTTTTAATCTCTGTCTCTCATGATTCCTCTGCAACTCTTATCAGCTAAATGGCTTATCTTTTGCGAATGTAGGAATCAATACATCAACAAGTGAATGAATGAATGACCTCCTTCAGAGTTCATTGCTAACAAAAGAAAAATATCAGTATAAGGATTGCTCTTATCAAGGTTTGGAAAATGGAAGCTGTAGAGATCAAATCGAACGGGATGTAAATGGTTATAGGGTGCTATTAAAAAAACAATATATCCTTTCCAACCTGATCTTGTGAGGACAATGTAACTTTTCTAGGTTTGTGTAAAATATAGTTTGTACAAAATGTCACCTGAATTTGTATGATTATGATTTGATTTGTGCGAAAATCTCTTGGAGGTCCACCCCTAAACTTCGTGAAAATACACTGAGATACACTGAGAATTTGTCACAGATTCACCCTAAAAGTTTCCATGCGAGCTTGTTGAATCTTTCTGTGATCAAGGACTTGCTTCACATCGCTCTTGTTTTCCCTGAGGCGATTTATAATTCAGAATCATAACTTGACGTTCAGTGTTTCTGATTAATGTGACAGGCTTAGCTGCATAATTCACTTGATCATCAGCATTAAAAATACATTGTGTAAATGCATTGTGTCTCTTAAATTGTGCTTGATCTTATGTTTAAAAATGGCCTGCAGGTCACATCTTATAGAAAAGCATTCATGATAAGCTGTTCTGAGATCTAAATGGAAGTTTTTTTTGGTAATGGAGGTTTTGAGATTTGCACCAGTATCACAGGATGGCAACTCAGCTATGCTAACAGACAGCAGAAATTGTTTTGTACCATTGTAGGAGGCCAGTATTTGTGTTGGGTCAGGGGTTGGCACATCGCTGGGGAGTGACAGAACGTGGAGTGAATTTAAATGAGTTTGTGGGCTGAGAGAGTTGAAATGGTGTGAGAAACTGATTGTCGTAAGTTATCGGTTCTCACCCGTGTGTCTGAGCTAGATATGAAGAAAAGTAGTGGTTTATCTGGCTGGAATTCATCTCAAATAGTGTTCAACTGTTAATCTCAATGTACTTTTGTTCAAAGTAAGTTCTGTGTGAAAGCACTGTTGCTTTTTTCTCATCTTTCTTCATGAAGAAACACCCAGGGCTGGATTTTCAACAGCACTGCATGGTATGTCGAAGAATAACAGCCTTTTTGCAAAGGTCATGTGCAAAGGCTAAACTAGTTAGCACAAAATCTGTTAGCGTTCCCATTCATCTCAATGACAGTTTCTCTGCTAGCTTACGATTGTATGTGATTTGTAGTAGGGCTGGGAAAATAAATGGAAGCATTGCGAATCAGTGCTCTAGAATCGATTCTGAGGTTAGTTTTGAACAGCAGATGGCATGCTTTAAAAAGAGCTGTACTCTGCTTGCTTACAATTATTTACACACACTTGAACCTAAAATAATTGTTCATAAAGTTTTAAAAGGTTGACGTGAACTACAAGAGTGTTTACAGTAGTGATCGAAGTTTTGTGAAGCTTCGAAACCTTTGTGAATCATTTGTTTCGAAACAGTGGTTCAGCGCGTATCAAACTGCACAGTCACGTGATTTCGGTAAACAACAGGGTTGCCAGGTTTTCACAACAAAGCCCACACAATTTCTACTCAAAACTAGCCCAAAAGTAGCCCTATCGCTTTCTGGGGGGTAAAATGCTCGTTTTTTGGTGCATTTTGATCCAAAGGGATCTCTGTTAACCTGTGAATCAAGCGAGTTCATTGAACTCGCCCCCCAGTGGCGAACCGTTGAACCAGGGTCTTCGGTTTTTACTTGATCTCTCAATTTGTAGACATTTTGTATGAGATTTTTGTGTGATTAAAAGGATGAGTAGTAGTTAATAGCATCTTACTGGCCTGTTTAGACAAGCTCTTCGTAAAACAAGCCCTGGAAATTAATAATAACTATTTACAAACACATATTATGCATACAGTTAATATTTAATGACATTTTTAACTTTAATTGCATTCAATGTATTATACTTAAAAAAAAAAAAAAAAATCAATGGGTTTGGAAAGGCGGATTATGCTGATTTTATGCCGAAGTTGTTGTATTTACACCGTTTTGACGAGCAGGCGTCACCAGCGTGTGGTGTTTCGAGCACTTCGAAACAGTGAATCATTTACGAAACAATTGGTTCAGTTGATTCGAAGCTTCGAAATGGATTGTTTCTCCCATCCCTCATTCACAGTGGGCTGTGTTTATATTTATCTTGCGTCATAAAATTATTCCTAGCCGAAGTATAATTACATGACTCAGTCGAACGAACAAACGCTGTTCTTCCTGAGCATTTGTGCGGTTAAAAACTAGATTAGAGCGCCATCTGCGGTTAAAAACTAAACTTAGAATGGATTCCAGAGAGAAAAAATCTCAGAAGCGATCCACGAATCGGGATGCATCAATTTATTGTTGCAGCCCCTAAATTTTGAAGTTTTGAAGAAATGGGATAACTTTAATAGGTGAGAATGTGTTGGTTTGTGTTTTCATACACGTTTACTCAATATTAATGTTTTTTCCAACTGTGATAACTTTTTAATGACTAGTTAGCTAATGTCTTCATCTTGTTGTATAGAGAGTTTGCACTTATGTCACGATTTGATCAGTTACCCGGCTGCGCGGCCATATTGGCAATACTCGGATTTAAACAACAGCGTGGATTGCAGATTGATTTATTACCAAATATGTTGTTCTGCTAATTTATGCTGCCTAAATCACAGAAAAATGTGTGGAAGCTGCTAAATCATATAGAGATGAACTCACTAAGAACTCACCATTTTCAGTAGAAATATTTAGCAAAATATGCAAGTTTTGTTTGGTTCATTGGCATTGTTTACGTTCATTGCCACCAATATGACCGACTGATGGCGCGTAATAAAACACTATTGTGTTAATTTAGAAAAATCAGCTGAAGTGTTGGTGTTCAATGTTGTTGATGCTAACTAGTATGTTAACCCTTTTAGTCAGTACTGTTTATGGGCAATTACTGGATGCTGCAAGAAATAGTTTTGTACAGGTTAAGTGTTTTTTTCCCTCAATCAATACCTATTTAAAACTCGATTAATGGAGCATAGAGGGAAGTGTGTGTGTGAGTGTGTGTGTGTGTGTGTTTTTACTCTGTCACATGTGAAACCTTCAGTTTATCAGTTTTCTGTTGGCAAACAAACTGGCACTGTACAAAACAAAAAAATAGCTTAGAATTATAAAATAAAATAGCTTTGAATATCTCACCCAGCTGTCATTATATAACTGAACATATCTCGGTATATTGATGCATGAAAATCACAAAAGAACAAAGAGATAAATTAGAATTAAACAAAAAAACGCTTTAACCGAATCCTTTCCCCTGCTGGGCAGGTGGACGCCTGCTCTTGTGAAGATCTGAAGAGCTGCGAATGTGAATATGAAGATCAGAGGGAGAGAATGAGACACCTGCTTGCCACAGTCCCGCACAGCGACAGTAACATCATAGTGAAAACCACAGGCAAATACACAGGCTTTCATGAGCCAAAGCGACAGCGGCTTTTTTAGATAGATCTACTCGCAGAAACTATTATACGGAATATTAATTTTTGTTCCATTTTAGATGATTTTTAATAAAAATGCTGATTTCCTTTTGCCTTGCCAAGGCTAATTTAATAGCTAGCATTTTATGTATCCTAAAAACACACAAACAAGTATATTTGTGCACTATTTCATTACAAAACTATAACTTGGTTGTAATTTCTGTGACATTTGCTACTCATCAAAATACTTGCATTTTCATGTGAGATGGGGTTTAAATGATAAACAAAAATGTAAATTTATGATTTTTCTTTAGCACATGACATCTGATATTTAAGCAAGCTCTTATTTGACTTTTTTTTGTGCTAATGATGCTCAGTTTATGAATATTTATGGTTCTGATGGAAATAATGCTAAAACTGAGGGACAGGACTAACTTGATTTTTGATTATTTCACTCTTAATCAGATGTTTTTTTTTTTCAATGGATTTACATTTTAATGACAGATTTTCATATTTTTAGATTAAGCCTGTGAAGGAATTGAATTAATGAATAAATTAATTTTAATTAATGGCAAAAAGTTTCTAAAACCATATTAATATGACTGACTTATGACAATAGTTTGAACAAAAAATAAATAAATACAGATCAAAATAGGAGTTATTTATTTATTTGTTTGTTTATTTTTTAAATAATTTTACCATAATAATTGTAATCCTTACTCTTTGTAAACTAAAGTTGAACAGATGTTTGTTTGTTTATTTATTTTTTAAAAGTTACTTTATTCAGTTATTTTCTTTAGTTAGTAATTTAATTTATTATATTTATTTAATATAATTTATTTAATTTATTAAAATACTTGTTTATTTATTTTCCTTAGTAATTTATATATTTATTTAAGTTATTTATTAATGTTAACTTATTAAAAATATTTATTTGTTTAAAAGTTATTTTATTAAAGTGACTTTATTAAAAGTACTTATTTATTTATTTTTATATTGTTATTTTTATATATATTTACATTTTAATAATAGATTTTTTTTATACTTTTAGATTAAATCTGGGACAAGAATAAAGAAATTTAATTAATGAATAAATTAATTTTAAGTAATAGTAAAAAGTTTCCAAAAGCATATTAATATGACTGACTTATAACAATTGTTTTAATTAAAATAAAAAATAAAGATCAAAATAATATTTATTTATTTATTTTATTTTTAGCAAATATGTGTGCTAAAACATTATTTTATTTTATTTTATTTTATTTTATTTTATTTTATTATTTCAACATTCATTATGGATAACATACCAAATATGTATGCTGAAAGCTTTATTTTATTTTATTTTATTTTATTTTATTTTATTTTATTTTATTTTATTTTTAAACCATGTTAAGAAGCGATTGCCAGGTAGAGCTAATGGAGAATGAAAGCTAATTTAGGGAGTCTAACCTGTTGCCTGAATTATCCCGAGTAGGTAATTGGTACTAAAATAAAATAATACAACTCTAGCATCTAGTTGATTGGATGTGTTTAAACATGCAGAATGAGGTTGCTATATAAACACAGTAAAAGCATTTCTTTATGAGCTGTTAGCATGTTTAAGACTGGCCTCTGCTTCCCATTACACTGAACTGAAGAGGGAGCTGACAAAGCTCTCCTACTACTCTGTAAAAAGCGAGAAACCCACACTCATAATAATCCAGACGGCTGACAGAAAGCCCTGCAGTCCCGTCTATGTCTCTCCTGAAGATTGAGCTACATGACTATGATGTGGTGGGCAGGATCATACTGACATTTTTCCCAATAATGCATTATAATGATGAAATATTCAGGCTTAAATGTCAGGAGCTGCAGCAGAAACCTTTAGACTTGATTGTGAGTGAAGAAGAAAAATCTCTTGTATGACAAATATGCTGAAAAACAAATGATGAAACCACTCCGAGTGGAATGAAAAACTAATTGAGGTGCAAAACATATTTCAGGCCAAAGCAATTGCTAGATGTTATTTGAAAATATAAGAGTGGCAATAAATAACACTCTTAAATAGGCTACGCTTGATCTCAAATCAAGAGAATTTAGTATCAAAGTTTTACTTGTGCATTTTCCTGAGGGAATTTGACGGCAAAGTTGTCAGAGCCAGAGACTGTAAGTTCAGGACAGTCACGAAACCAAAGTTACTCAAGCAGAGAAACTGTCTTTCAGTTACAGGAGAAAAATACAAGCCTTCAGCTATCTGTGTAATAACTTTTATTGTTTTTTGATCTCTCTCTCTCTCTCTCTCTCTCTCTCTCTCTCTCTTTTACACATTGTTGTTTTTGTTATTCCATTAATTCCAATGTTATTCCATTAATTTTCTAGACTGCTAATGAGCTGACTCTTTGCAAACTAAAGAGTTGAACGGATATTTATTTATTAGTTAACTTAAAAATATTTATTCATTCAAGTTATTTTATTAAAAGTTTATTTATTTAGGTTAATTTATTAAAACTATTTATTTACTTTTTGTTTTCTTATATTCTTTGTATCCTTTGTATTTTTAATCTTTTTAATCCTTAATAATACTTTATTAATAATTTTAAATTAATTTTAATTCTTACTCTTTGCGAACTAAAGAGTTGAACTGATGTTTATTTATTATTATTATTTTGTTAGTAATTGTATTTATTTATTTATTAAAATTATCTTATTAAAATATTTATTTTCTTTAGTTAATGTTTTTATTTATTTATTTCAAAATTATTTTGTTAACTTTGGCTTATTAAGAATATTTATTTATTTATTTCAAAGTTATTTTATTAAAGTTAATTTATTAAAATTATTTATTCATTCATTCATTCATGTAAAAGTTGTTTTATTAAAGTTAATTAATTTAAAGTATTTATTTATTTAAAAGTTATTTTATTATCATTAACTAAGTTATTTCATTAAAGTTAATTTATTAAATTCATTCATTTATTCTAAAGTTATTTTATTAAAAGTAAAGTATTTATTTATCTGTTTATTTTTTATTTATTTATTTATTTTCATTAGTAATTTCATTTATTTACTCGTTAAAAGTTAATTCATTGAAAGTAAAGTATTTATTTATTTATCTGTTTGTTTGTTTTTTTTCATTAGTAATCTTATTTATTTATTTATTAAATTATTTTATTACGTTAACTTATTAAAATATTTATTTGTTTATTTCAAAGATATTTTATTAAAGTTAACTTATTAAAAGTATTTATTTAAAATTTATTTTATTATTGTTAACTTAGTTAAAATATTCATTCACTCATTCCTCCATTCATTCATTTAAAAGTTATTTTATTAAAGTTTATTTATTAAAATGATTTATTTATCTATTTATTTTCTTTCGTTAGTAATTTAATTTATTAAAACTTATTTTATTAAAGTTAATTTGTTAAAAGTAAAGTATTTTTTAAAGTTATTGTATTCATTTTAAGTTGTTTAAAAATATTTATTTGTTTATTTAAAAGTTATTTTTATTAAATTAATTTATTAAAAGTATTTAAGTTATTTTATTAATGTTAACTTTTTTTTATTTTTTTTGTTTGTTCATTCATTCATTCATTCATGTATTAATTTATTTATTTAAAAGTTATTTTATTAAAGTTAATTTATTAAAAATATTTAGTTATCTATTTATTTTCTTTTGTTAGTACTTTATTTATTTTATTAGAATATTTATTTATTCATTTTTTTAGTTAGTAATTTTATTTATTTCCTTAAAAGTTATTTTATTAGCATTAACTTTTTAAAAAAATATTTTTGTTTGTTTATTTAAAGTTTATTTATTTTTAAGTTTATTTATATTCTTTGTATCCTGTATTTTTAAATCTTTGTTTTAAAAACACCACAATCAACATCCTTGTTAGTTGTCTCTACATGTTGAGCTCAATTAAAAAAAAAAAAATTGTACATTGAGAAAAGTGACATCTTTAAGAACTGTTCCATATTTTATCATTTCAAAAGCCTTTTTATAAGACAAAAAGGCAATAGTTTGCAATACCTTCCGCACATTTAATGCAGAGCCCAAATCAAATTCAGCTTCAGCGGTGTGCTTCATTGGATTCCTGAACTTGCTGAATGTGCAGGACAGCCTTAATGCTTTTTTTTACCTCAAAAAATATATAATTAAAGCAGATTGTATTCAGCTTTTATTGAGGACCAGAGAGCCCTGGTGAATTTCTAAACAGCCCGAGTCCAGTACTGGGTCGAAAGCTGTCAGCCTCTGCAAGCAAATCCACATTTATCTTCCTGCACCCGCTCCGACTCGCTCACTTGCGCTTAAATGCTTCGATAAGCAGCTGCTTTCCTTGAAGCGCTTCAATTAATGGACTTCCTAGAGGACTCTTGTTAGTGCAGGTGCTAATGGGTCTTTTTTTCCCTCTTAAACTTTCTCGCTCCTGCCACTGTTTGCTTTCACCTTGCTCCTTGGGTCAGTCTGAGGTAGCGGCGCGACCGTCGCCCCTGACAACAGTCGCTATGGGATCCGAGAGTCGCTTACGCAAATGCGAGCGACCGAACGGGCGATGAACGGTACCGTGGGAGACTGGCCTTTCCCCTCAGAGCCCGACTGCTTTTAATGAGCTAAATTTTCAGCTGTGAACAAACAAAAGCTCGGTCCCAGCGAGCCACAACAAAAAAAGCACAATGTAAAGTTTGAGTGACAGCTGAAAGGGCAAAGTCATTACGCAAAATACATTCACATCTCCATGAAAATAACAGCTTTCATGTGGCCCCTGGAGTTCAAACATGTTTACTCATCTTACATATGTGTTTTAGCAGACACAATGTAAAGGACATTCAATACATTAACCCTTAGCGTTGACATTGGCGTGATGCTAAAGCTGGAACGGATTTATAAAAGGGTTGTGAATCTCTGAAGAGACGAGCGGAGACAAGCGGTCCGACAGCGGTTTGTGTCGTCTGTTTTGTGTTGTGGTTGTTTTGTCGTTGCTAATATGAATAAATCAGCAGGAGACACGGTTTGGTCATGAAAAGACATGCTTGGTTAGTTTTCACATGGTGGAGTGAGTAAGCATCTCACACTCCAAAATAATATAACCTGCATATTTTCTGACCGCTGTCAATTCTCACTCAACGTGACGTCCTGCAAGTCTCAAACTGCATGTCTGAGTAATTAACACCTAGAAGAAAACAAGAACAAAACTGTTTGGTAACAGAATGATGCTAGTGACACATTTAGATTAAGATGCTTTGTGACTATAATTACTATAGGCACAGACAAAAGTATTATTATTATTATTATTATTATTATTATTATTATTATTATTATTATTATTATTATTATTATTATTATTATTGTTATTATTATGATGATGATTTTGTATTTCATGTTATTTGTATTATACACTGTGTGCAGAATTATTAGGCATGTTGATATTCTGGTCATATTTTTTTTCCAAACACATTTTACCAATTCCAAACCACATCAGTCTTAGTAACTACTGTTAATTTTGTATTTAATCATTTATATGTGATATATAATTGTCCGTGAAGGCTGGAAGTGAAAAACTCCTTATATTCAGGTGTGCAGGATTATTAGGCATGTTTTCTTTTACAGATAAAATGAGCCAAAAAAGAGATTTAACCCAGACTGAAAAGTCCAAATTATTAAATGCCCATGAGAAGAATGCAATACCAATGCATTACAAGAATTTGCAAAGTTAAGGCTTGACCATTGGACAGTGAAATGCTTGTTGAGTCTGCATGGTCAGAAAAAACAGGTGGAGAAGAAAAGATGCATGTTAACTGCAAAAGAATTAGGAATTAAGTTGAAGAATTAGGTGTGACACCATCAGGAACCGTTTCCAGTTCTCCAGCGCCACCATTTTCCAGAACTGCAACCTACCTGGAGTCTTCAGAAGTGCAATGTGTCAGGTTCTCAGAGACTTTGCTTGGTAAAAAATCCTAAAAAATGCCCCTGACTTAATAAGAATAACAAGCTGACGTGTTGTGAAATACATGAAGACAGTTTTTTTATAGGCTTTATAGACCGATAAGTTGAGAGTCTTGAAGGACAAGCATCACATCCTCTTGTACCTCTGATTCAAGAATTTATCTTCCAAAATCTGGCAGTAAGTTTTGGGAGTTCATGTTTAGTCTCTTATCCTGAAAAGTCTGACTTGCAGAGATGGACTAAAATGAACTCCCAAAACTTACTGCCAGATTTTAGAAGATAAATTCTTGAATCAGAGGTACAAGAGGATGTGATGCTTGTCCTTCAAGAGTCACTCTCAACTTATCTGTCTCTAAAGCATATAAAAAAACTGTCTTCATGTATTTCACAAGACGTCAGCTTGTTATTCTTATTAAGTCAGGGGCATTTTTTAGGATTTTTTCCCAAGCAAAGTCTCTGAGAACCTGACACATTGCACTTCTGAAGACTCCAGGTAGGTTGCAGTTCTGGAAAATGGTGGCGCTGGAGAACTGGAAACGGTTCCTGATGGTGTCACACCTAATTCTTCACCTTAATTCCTAATTCTTTTGCAGTTAACATGCATCTTTTCTTCTCCACCTGTTTTTTCTGACCATGCAGACTCAACAAGCATTTCACTGTCCAATGGTCAAGCCTTAACTTTGCAAATTCTTGTAATGCATTAGTATTGCATTCTTCTCATGGGCATTTAATAATTTGGACTTTTCAGTCTGGGTTAAATCTCTTTTTTGGCTCATTTTAGCTGTAAACGAAAACATGCCTAATAATTCTGTACACTTGAATATAAGGAGTTTTTCACTTCCAGCCTTCACGGACAATTATATATCACTTACAAATGATTAAATACAAAATTAATAGTAGTTATTAAGACTGATGTGGTTTGGAATTGGTAAAATGTGTTTGGAAAAAAAATATGACCAGAATATCAACATGCCTAATAATTCTGCACACAGTGTATTATATTATATTATATTATATTATATTATATTATATTATATTATATTATATTATAGTCTTTTTGTTATTTCATTATTGTATTATTTTATTTTATTTTATTTTATTTTATTTTATTTTATTTTATTTTATTTTGTTTTATTTCTACTGCAATCTCCAATATGGATAGCATCCCAAATATATGTAACAAATATATGTATGCTAAAAGCATTATTTTATTTTTATTTTATTTTATTTATATTAGTAATTTATTTTATTTATTAGTAATTTATTTATTTATTTATTTATTTATATTTTTATTTCTACTCCTATCTCTATTGTGGATAGCATGTCATGTCTGTATGCTGAAAGCATTATTTTATTTTATTTTATTTTATTTTTTATGGATTGCATACCAAATCTGAATGCTAAAAGTATTATTTTGTTTTGTTTTATTTTATTTTATTTTATTTTTACTGCCATCTCAGTTATGGATAGTATGCCAAATCTGGATGCTGAAAGCATTATTTTATTTTATTTTACTTTATTTAATTTAATTTAATTTAATTTTATTTTATTTATTAGTAATTTATTTATTTATTTATTTATTTTTATTTTTATTTCTACTCCTATCTCTATTATGGATAGCATGTCATGTCCGTATGCTGAAAGCATTATTTTATTTTATTTTTAATTAATTAATTTATTTATTTATTTATTTATACCCCAATCTCCATTATGGATAGCATGTCATGTCCGTATGCTGAAAGCATTATTTTATTTTATTTTATTTTTTAATTTATTTATTTATTTATTTATTTATTTATTTATTTATACCCCAATCTCCATTATGGATAGCATGCCAAATGTGTTTGCGTTTATTTTATTTTATTTTATTTTATTTTATTTATTTTTTTACTTTATTTTGCTAGCTACTGCAATCTCCAGTACTGATAGTGTGCCAAATCTGTATGCTGAAAGCCTTGTGAAATGATTATCAAATTAGTCAAAACATTTCATAAATGAACACACAAGGGCCGCTGGATGTGTCAAGCTTGGTGAATGATGACCTTTCCAATTCTGCTGACTCTCCTGAGTTCTGTCAGCCTGACAGCCATTTAATCAATCGTTAATAGACTGTCCTCCTTCCTTATTAAACTGCCAAGAAAGTGTCTGGATTTAGCCTGAGAATACTTTTGCTTCTATTATGGATTTAAAACTACCTTTCCTTCCAATATATTTTCCTTTGTATTTATTATTCCCAAGTTTCTGCTGGAGTTCATAGTGCCATTTGAGACAAAAGACAATCAAGTCTAATGCTCGCTCATCTGTACTGTCAGTATAAATGCTCTTGTGTTTGTGAGAGAATGAGGGAGAATTCAATGGGTTTGAATGTATCTCTCCATCTCTCTGGCCCATTGAAAAAGCTGATTTGCATCCGTTATGTTCTGTGTTCCCGTGCGCTTTGTGAAAGGTGCGCCCAGACAAATATTGATTCTTCTCTCCTTCTTCATACTTGTTAATGACTGCTATTGTTTAGTCAGCCTGCAGTCGTCCTCCCTGCGGTAGAGCCATTGATCCAAACGGAGAGTTCACTGCGCTTATACTCCTCTCTGCTTAAACCTGTCAGCAGCTAAAGTGAAAGACGCAAAGACTAGCCGTCACTTTTATAGGATATCAGACTGACAGTTTCTGTCATTATATGTGAATGAGCTCAAGATACCAAAAAAAACCTCTTTGCATTCTCTGAAGAAACCTCTCAAACCATGACTCATCTGATTTCACACAGTAAAAAACATTTTAAATGACTTGCATGAGCATTTCCAAATGCATTAAACTCTATAGTGAAGGTATTTATTAATTAATTCATTCATTTATATTTGCTTATACAAAATAGGCCTATTTATAAATATTTTGTTTAGATTTTATTTATTTGTATGCAATTTCTATTTATTTATTGATGCTTTTAATTTATTATATAAATGTATATATTTGCTTATATAAAATATTTATATAATTATTATACTTTATATAATTTTATAAAATAATATAATTTTTTTGCATTTATATGCAATTTCTGTTATATTTGAAATAGAAAATATAGAAATTCTTTAAAAAATGTTCTTATATATTTTGTTTAGAATGTATTTATTTGCAATTTTATTTATGAATGCATTTTTATGTGTTATATAAATATATTTGCTTAGTAATTGTTCATAAAATATTTTTAGAATTTATTTATTCATTTGCAGTTTCTGTTTATTTATTAATGCATTGTTTTTATTATATAGATATATTTTCTTATAGAAAATGTTTATAAATATTTTGTTCAGATTTCATTTATTTCTATGCATTTTTTTGTTTATTTATTAATGCTTTTAATTTATTATATAAATGTATATATAATTGGTTATATAAAATATTTATAATATTTAGGAATTTTTTTGTTTTTAAATGCAATTTCTGTTTAATTAGGAATGTTTTTATTTATTATATAAACGTATATATTTGCTTATATAAATAGTTAAAAAATATTATATTTTTTGTTTAGAATTTATGTATTTGCCATTTCTATTTGTGAATGTATTGTTTTTATATAAGTATATTTGCTTATAGAAATTGTTCATAAAATATTTTGTTTAGAATTGTAATTTATTTATTTAGTTGCATGCTTTGTTTTTATTAATTATATTTGCTTATAGAAAATAGGCCTATTCGTAAATATTTTGTTATATTTATTTATATGCCAATTCTGTTTATTTTATTGTTTTTAATTTATTATATAAATGTATATAATTGCTTATATAAAAATGTTATTTATTTATTTATTTATTTATTATGTGCATTTATGCATGCTTGGTTTTTATTTATTATATAGATATATTTTCTTATAGAAAATAGGCCTGTTTATAAATATTTATTTGTAATTTCTGTTTATTTATTAATCTTTTTAATTTATCATATAAATGTATATAATTTCTTATATAAAATATTTACATAATATAAATAATGTATATATTTTTTGTATTTATATGTGATTTCTGTTTTAATTATAATTGTTTTTATTTATTATGTAAACATATTTGATGATATAAATTGTTTAAAAATATTATATCTTTTGTTTAGAATTTTTTTTTTTTTGCAGTTTCTGTTAATGAATGCATTGTTTTTTATTATATAGATATATTCTTATAGATGTTTATAAACATTTTGTTTAGATTTTATTGTTTATTTATATGCAATTTCTCTTTAGCTCTGAACGTTTTTATTATATCAACATGTATATTTGCTTATATAATATTGTTTAAAAATATTATTCTATAAGTTTTTTAGAATTTATTTAGTTGCAATTGCTGTTAATGAATGCTTTGTTTGTATTTATTACATAGATATATTTCCTTATGGAAAATGTTTTGTTTTAGATTTTATTTTTTTATCCAATTTCAGTTTATTTATTAATGCTTTTAATTCAATATATAAATGTATATATTTTCTTATATAAAATATTTTTTTAATATGTGATTTCTGTTTAATTATGGATTATATATATGTGTGTGTGTGTGTGTGTGTGTGTGTATATATATATATTTACTTGTATAAAAATATTTAGTTTTGAATCTATTTATTTATTTACTAATTTAAATTCACCAATAGCATATCAGGTGAGTTTGGTTTCTTAAACTTCATTTTTTTCTTACTGCAACAATCTTCTTTTCTAAGCTTAAATACACACTTTCATTTAATTATGGTCCACGCTTTCTAGCTACCTAGCAACATGTTAAAATTGCCCTTTTGTGAAGTTATCTGCAGTACTTTTCATGTTGAGGTCAAAGCAGTGCATGCAACTTGCATTGAATCCCTGTTGTGAAGGAGCCTTTATTTCATTTCAAAGCGGCTTCCCATCTACTCCTGTGTTGAAGCGAATAAGAAGTCAAAGTAAAAGCCCTGGCGAACAGATGTGTATTGAAAGTTCGGTCCCTGATTGCCAGACCATCTGCCACCAGCCAGAGCTGTTCCACCTAATTGCAAGTGACAAAACACAAAGCATGAAGCATACGCTTTGAATCAGCGAAGAGCCGGATTGATCATGCTTTGTTTTTAATTAAGGGGTATTGTAGTAGAGTGTCTAGGGAAATCTCAAGCAGAATGGCAAGTTTGTGTTTGATCTAGATAACATCTGCGTGTTATTGCTAGTGCTCTTTTGTTTTTGATGAAAAAGTGTCAGAATGCTGAAGTTTCGTGCCCACAACACGTGTAATACTCGAGTACCTTCAAAGCACTGGAGAGAAAAGGCTTATTTAAATCAAGAGTGAATTTCTGACTAGCAGCAATACATTTATTGATATTTTAATTCCACAGTATTGTATTGTGTTGTATTGTATGTATTTAAATTGTATAAAAGTGCAGTTTTTGGGGTTTTTTATGAATTATATTTTCACTTATTATATAAATGTATATTTTAAATGTATCTAATATATGTTAATGTTTGTTTAATTTATTATATATATATGAATCATATTGTATAAATGTATATATTTACTTATAAATAAATAAATTATTTTTTGTCTTTATATATATATATATATATATATATATATATATATATATATATATATATATTTATACACACACACACATAAAAAAGAAAAGAAAAAACATCAAATCACCACCATGTAGATTTTTATGAATTACATTTTTATTATATAAATTAATATTTTTGTAAATAAATAGTATTTATGAATAAATATGTATTTGAATAAATACATATAAATTCTATAAATGTCATTTCTGCTGTTTATTAATGTATTATTTTTATTGTGTAAATGTATAAAGTATTTTTATTTATTTATTTATTTATTTTTATGAATGACTATTATATAAATGTAATTTTTTGTAGTGTATTTATTTATTTAAATAGTGTAAATGTACAATTTCTTTTTATGATTTACATTTTATTTCTTATTTAAATGTATATTTTTTTTATAAATAAATTGTATTTAATATATTTATTTAGTAATAAATATAAATTGTATAAATGTCATTTCTGCCATTTATGTTTATTTATTAATGTATTATTTTTATTGTGTAAATATATATTTTAAAATTAGATTTTGTTACTTTTTATCTATTTCTATTTTATCTATTTTTATGAATTACAATTTTATTTATTATATAAATGTATATTTTGCAGTGTATGTATTTAAATTGTATAAATGTACAATTTCTTTTTATGAATTACGTTTTCATTTATTATATAAATAATTATGTTTATTTATTAATGTATTATTTTTATTGTGTAAATGTATATTTGAATTTTTTTATGAATTACATTTTTATTTATTATATAATGTGTATATTTTTGTAGTGTATTTATTTAAGTTGTGTAAATGTACAATTTTCTTTTTATGAATTACATATAAATAAATTGTATTTATTCATATGCATTTATTTGTTAATTTAATTATATTAAATATAAATTATATTAATGTCATTTCTGCCATTTGTTTTTAATGTATTATTTTTATTGTATAAATGTGTATTTAAAAAATATATATATATATATATATATATATATTTATTTTACAATTTTATTTTTATTTTGTTTGTATTAATTAGATTTTTATTTATTATACAAATGTATATTTGTACAAATATTTATTTATAATAAATATAAACTGTATAAATGTTTATTTGTTAATGTATTATTTTTATTGTGAAACATATATAGAAAAATATAAAACTTTATTAAAATTTAATTTATTTATTTTTACAAATTATACATTCATAAGAAATCATACCAAAAAAATCATACAAATTTGGGAGATCAGATCGCGTCCAGATGTGCTACTGCTTCCTGCCTCTTTTCATAGATGTTAACCGCAGTCAAATGCATGTTTCTCCATTAACAGGAATTCAAAAGTGATTGTTAATGGTATTTATTTGGACAATTTTTGCAAAAAGCACCAAAAACTGCTTTGCCAACTGGCAATAAACACATGAAACTTTCAGCATCTGCACCAATGTGAGAAATTCCCTTTGTCTGTTAACACATGCAAACCTCTTCAGCCAAAGCAAAGCAAATGTCAGCGTGCGGACTGGTGGTCAGCGTGTGTGTGTGAGTGGCTTTGGGTCGGGACTCTGGCAGACTGTTGCTCCTGACTCTCTGAGGTCCCTGAGGGAGACGCTCATCCATTCTCTCCCCATGCAGACCGAGGCTGGAGGCAGGTATCAGATTCCAGGCTTTCTTGCTTTGATCTCCCCCTCTGAGAAAGCAGATCGAAACCCAACCAACTCCCCTCCTTTACCCACAACACCAGCTACTGCATAATTCAGTGCTGGAGGCCTATTTAAATACCATGACCACCCTGCCTGCCTGTTCTCTTATAAAGGGCTGTCAGAGCAGATTCAAAGAAGATTTGAGCAGTTTTAAGAGATTATTGCTACGATGGAGGACAAGGAGAAGGGCGTTTGGGGGTATGAGGGTTTTTTGCATTTTTTTCCCCCTCTTTTTTCCATCTTGTTTTATACCCTACTTTATTGTTATCTACAAACACATGAGCACCATAGCTAGGCCAGGCACGCTAGGCCACAATTCTGACACAGCAGTTAACCTAAAGCATCAAAGACAGTTGGAAAAAACTTTTAGAAGTAATTACTTACTGTGAAATATATATTTACATATAATATTTATAATATTCATTCATTTTGTATATTTCAAATATTTGTATAGGTTTATATTTATTTATTTATTATTTGTTTATATATATATATATATTTGCAATTTATGTTTATGTTATTTATTTATTTACATATATTTGTACATTATCCATTCATTTATGTTTGTATATTTAAATGTATTTATTTGTACATTATTTATTCATTTATGTTTGTATATTTAAATGTATTTATTTGTATAGGTTTATATTTATTTATTTATTTATTCAGTTTATTTATGTTTGTAGATATGTTCATTCATTGATATATGGAGGGCCAAATTACTCAAAATTAAATAATTAAATAAATGTTGAAATATATACATAAATCGTTAAATGCATAATTCAATTATTGAAAGCATAAATAAATGTAAAAATGTTTTATTTATTTATATATATTTATTTAAATGTTTATTTATTTACGCATTTATTTCTGCATTTATTTATTTATTTATTTAATTATTTAATTTTGAGTAATTTGGCCCTCCATATTGATATTTGTACATGTCAGTGTTTATTTATTTGTATAAATGTATTTCTATTTGTAATTTATTTATTTTTTTATTTTTTTATTTAGATTTGTACATTATTTATTCATTCATTTTATGTTTGTATATTTACATTTATTTATTTGTATAGGTTTATATTTATTTATTTATTTATTTATTTATTTATTCGGTTTATGTTTGTAAATAATGTTCATTAATTTGTACTTTATTTATTTATTTATTTATTTATTTATTGATTTATTAATGTTTGTGTTATTTACGCAGTCGTTTTATATTTGTATATTTACATTTATTTATTTGTATAGGTTTATATTTATTATTTATTTATTTAGTTTATGTTTGCAAATTATGTTCATTCATTTATATTTGTACATTTCAGTTTTTTTTATTTATTTATTTATTTATTTATATGTGTACATTTCAGTTTGTTTATTTGTATAAATGTATTTCTATTTGTACTTTAATTAATTAATTAATTAATATTTGTACATTTTTTACTCATTCATTTTATGTTTGCATATTTAAATTAATTTATTTTTTTATAGGTTTATTTTTATTTATTCTGTTTATTTATATTCATCAGTTAAATGTTTATTAAGTTATATTTGGACATTTTTTTATTATTAAAATTATAAATAATTATTAAAAATGACTATTAATTCATTTATTCATTTATGAATTTTCTTTTTTATGATGAATTTCAAGGATGATTTGAGTTGGCAGTGCAACTTTTCTGACTGAAACTGTGATTTTTCTTACCTATGAGGAATTTCATGATTTATGACAATGAAGTTGTGATGGGACTCGCTTCAAATGAAGCATGAAGCCTAATAATGCCAGATAACTTGACTGGCAGTGTTAAAATGTGAAGCCAGCAACAGCGAGACATGATGAATTAAATATTTCCCAGGGCAATGAGGCGTTTCGGATGCCTGTCAGACGCTCATATGCAGGTGTTAAGTGGTATATGAAGAAATGAATGTTAGCACATTCCCATCAGATCACATCCTATTGTTTTCAAAGCCAACACAAACTGCATGGCGGTATATAATATTATACTTCCAGATTTGTTTCCACATCACATTTTTGCCAGAAAAAAAAAAAAAGAATAAAAACACGCTTTGAATTGCCACATAAAATCCCTTCTGAGCCAAGGTCAATGCGGTTTATGTCCCGTTTCAATCAAAGTATTACTGGAAGCTTCCTCCCTCCCTTCCATCTTTCATTGCCCTCCTGAGCTCGGTTTCAATGAGAGGCCCTAGTCTGGGATTTCCAGAGGGAAAATCATATTTCGGGGAGCGAGGCTTCATCCGTTAATCTATCCGATCCAATCATTCAGCATCCAGTCACCTCCAAGATGGCTGTTTAAAGCGCGGCTGATGGGAGCGTCACATATTCATTAGGCCGCCCTTATCAGGGCCACAGCAGGGGCCACAGCCAGACCTTACTTTCTAGAGAAGGTCCACAGACACCCATTAGTCTGACTTACAGTGGGTCGCTCAGCTGGGCTGAATAAATTGCTTTCTGCTATCTGATGTGGACAATTTGTTTGGGATCATGATTTGTTTTTTAGTAGAGCCACACTTTCCTGTTCATCTCCTTCCTCTCTGTCTCACACACACACAATCTCAGCCTCAACTTATTAGTTGAGGAATTGGAGAAGAGACTTTCAGAACACCAGCTCTCAATTTACTTTACAGAAGCAAAAGCCTTTGAGCTTTTGAGTGCTACTTTATTTCACAATTCCTCTATGAAAAGAAATAAAAAAGTTTTAGCTAGAAACAAAAACAACTTTAAAATATAAAAGTACTCTGTAAGTTACATTAGATTTAACAGGAGTATACATGCAATTTTACTTTAAAGTACTGTAAAATATTGTTTGTTTTGGAAGTTTTAGTATATTCAACCATTGATATTCCGTTTAATACATGTACTTTGACAGATTTATTTATTTAGATTTATTTTATTTGGATGTGAAATGCCTTATGTTTACAGTGAAAATTGTAAAAAGGTGCATTGCATCCGATTATGTTAATTAAATTATGTTTAGTCTTATTTTAGTTAATAATATAGGTAACAAAGGTTTAATGAGCTGCGGGATGTATGAATATTAATCACGTTATCTGCGTTCGCTCGTACTGATTTGCTGAATTTAAAACAGGGACGAAAATAGGTAAGCGCCAGCCAATGAGATCGCCGTTTGCGCATTAGTCCCGCCCACTGCCGGAGAAATCGGCAGTATCTCAATGAGATGTTACTAGGAACAAAAATTACACCAACTTGAGTTTGTAAATTGATATTGTTCAATAATAATAATAATAATAATAATAATAAAAACTACTTTAAAAATATTACTTTTACAACCTAATTTGTTTATATTTATTTTATTTAAATGTGAAATGGTAAAAAGGTGCATTGCTTCCGATTTTCAGTGCTAATTAAATTATGTTTATTCTTATTATAGTTAGCTATCAGTTATGCTTTCAGATATTACGAATTCTATTAATAATACTGACGATTAATGAGCTCCTGGGTTCATAAATATTAATCACGTTGTCTGCTAAAATCAAAACAGGGACGATAATAGGTGAACGCCAGTCAATGAGATTGCTGTTTGCTCATTAGTCCCGCCCACTACCGGAGAAACTGGCAGTGTGTTAACTTGGAACAAAAGCTACTTTAAAAATATTAATTTTACAGCTTAACTTCTTTATACTTATTTTATTTGGATCTGAAAGGCTTTTAATTTAGACTGGAAAAGGTAAAAGGGTGCATTGCATCCGATTATTGTAATTAAATTATGTTTAGTCTTATTTTAGTTAGCTATCAGTTATGTGCATTTAGATATTACGAATTCTACTATTAATACTAATATAAAACGCACTAAGATTTAATGAGCTGCTGGGTCATGAATATTAATCACGTTGTCTGCGTTCCCTGGCTCTGATTTGCTGAAATCAAAGCAGGGACAATAATAGGTGAGCGCCAGCCAATGAAATTCCCGTTTGCGCATTTGCCTCGCCCACTACCGGAGAAACTGGTATTATCTTGTGGGATGTTAACTTGGAACAAGAACTACTTAAAAATATTACTTTTACAGATGAATTATTTATATTTATTTTATTTGGATGTAACATGCCTTACGTTTACAGTGGAAAAGGTAAAAAGGTACATTGCTTTTCATTATTTCAATTAAATTATGTTTTAAAATGTTGTAAATTATGTCTTATTTTAGTTAGCTATCAGTTATGTGCATTTAGATATTACGAATTCTACTACTAATACTAGCACAAACCGCACTGAGGATTAATGAGCTGCGGGTTCATGAATATTAATCACGTTGTCTGCGTTCGCTCGCACTGATTTGCTGAAATCAAAACAGGGACGATAATAGGTGAGCGCCAGCCAATGAGATTGCCGTTTGCGCATTAGCCTCGCCCACTACCGGAGAAATTACCCGCCGACTACCGTTGTTTTGACAGTGAAATACAACAAAGAAAATCGTTTACATGGTACATGGTATGTAAGACTCTCTCGCTCTGTCTCTTTCTCTTTCTTTGCGAGTGTGTAAGAAACTGCTCTCAGGAAAGCGACGGCGAGTCTTGCGCCTTCACACGAGTTTACGGTACGTCAAATACAGGTACGCTACGCATCCATTGAGTTAAATTGAAAAGTAGTACAGATCGCTTGACGGAGGGTGAAGCTCTGAAACGTTAAGTCAAAGTGTTCGGTGAGTGACAATATAACTGCTAAACTTATTATGCCCCCAACTCACACACTAGCGAATAAAATCATTATTTAGTCGCCCTGAGTGAAGATTTACTCACATTGTAGGGAGTTTGATTGGTTTTATTGTTACTTTCCCAAACTGTTTTATCCTAAACATCTAATTTATATGCTAAATGCTGACCTTTGGTGACTTGCAACCTTGTATGTGACCCATTTATAATGAGCAATCAAAAGCTTTTTCCACAAACTGATTACAAATACATATTCAATGATTTTTTTATTTGAAAGAGTCAATGAGATCACATCTAAAAGGTCACACACTGCTGACTTTCTGATTCAAGTAATTAATTTTAATTAACGGGTACACAATCAGACCAATAAAAGATCCTTTCTACTTTTCAGACTTCGAGCTGAGATAATCAGCTCTGACTAAAGAGTTCATCTAACTTTATGAGGCACTTTTAAGCTCCTGACCTTCTGACTAAAGATTTTAATTTCCATCCAGATTTGGTTTGAGATTAGCTTTAAATGACTAGTCTCAAATCATTACCACTACTAAGAGCTGAAGGATGGGCAGCCATTAGGATTCAGCTGAATCATCGGTTCAGGTTAGGCTTCGGTATTGACTGATGAACAAACTAAATCAGCACTGACACCTGAGTCGATTGTAAAACAAGACATTTTGTATTTTCAACAGCCTTCCTTTTGGTTTGTACTATCCTCAGCAAACATTTCGCTAGAGAAAAACATAAATACTACAGTAAATTAGCTGTAAGGACCAAAACAAGGTTATTTGTTTTAGTGTAAGGCTATGGGCAGGAAGAAGCTTTCAGAGTCTGGACACATTTCATCTCAAGTAATTTCATCAGGATATTCTGCTTCCTTCGAGTTTAAAATACAAAACAAGGCATTATGGAGACATATGTGAATGCTGAAAATGCAGCCACCCATTTTGTCTAATATCCTGAACCTCACTTGCACAACCATAAGACACATACATGCATCATATTATAAAAACACCAGCACAGACATATGCATATAATACATCCACAGTGCTTTTACTATTCTTAATGCCTTTACCATTAGATTTATGGCCCTGAAAGACTGCAATAAAAGCATTGAGGGTCCTTACGCAGAGGAAGTGATGCATCTTTTATAAGATCTGCAGGAGAGAGATTAGGAGATAATGGAAGATGAGAAGGATGAACAGGAGGGTCGAAGCAAAACAGGACGAGATGCTCTGTAACCTTTTAAATTCAAG